>CANXYC011669853.1:0-17721 GCA_948193065.1 Aleurites moluccanus
TTGCCATAACTACTCTACTTTTACAATCTAATACCCAGGACCCAAAGTCCCTCTCTTCATAACCAACATTAACACAACCTGCACAAATCAACACTTCTATTTCCATACTCATCTCATACTATAATGTACATTCCACATTTGTTAACATTTTTTTCAATCCAATACTTTACACTGCATATATAGTGTAATAATTACATCTCATTAATATAGCTCCATTTTTACAATATCATTACTAAATTCATTATTACATACCATGGAGCTACTATAGAAAGACCCATAAATACAATTAAGGAGTCATTACATAGATATGGCAAATTCCACTCCTGAAGGAAGAGAGAAGAAATGGAATCGTCACTATCTATCAAACCCTGAAAAAGGATAAACCACAAAGGAGTGAGACGAATCTCAGTGAATAACATATATATTCCCTCACTTGTGAGGCTAGGTGTTCACAAAGAAGGTCATTCAATAACAAATTACAATATTCCAATATAATAATATCAATGCCAAAAAATAAGGTTTCTAATAGAATTCAATATCAAGTTTCAAGTACAATATGGTTTAATAGGAACAATCACAAAATCAATAACATTGGTCAATTGCACGAAAAGACTGTGAACCAAATATTCTATATCAATGACAATTAGCAAAATCCAATGAACAATGGATAGAGGCTGCAGTTAAGTAGCATGTTAATAGTCATACAGTTGATCATACTATACGTCTATGACCTTAACCCCCTCCTAGATAGGGTCCCCAATATAATACACTGTGAACAATGCCCGATGAACGTACATCTACCCCATCAGGAGAGTAGTACTGTCAATGGTCCCATATATAGGGTAAGTAAAAATGTTATCCAATAATGAACACCAATCAATACATTTATATATCAAGGATTCAATTAACAATGGCTACATAATCAAGAAACTTTAATAATAATACAATTTCTTAGGGAAGATTCAAGGAAACAATATACAAAGACAACAACAAAAGAAACATATATGTTATTCACCCCAAAATTCCAATGTGTACAACCACCTAGCACAAACTAAAAGGGTAGTCTTCCACTTTCTTATCTTTTCCTTTATCTCTCCTTTGTGCAGCTATAACAAACATAAATCTCAATTTAGAAACCTAATTACATTACAATACAACAAGTAAACCTAAATTCTAAACAATATTCAGAAATCCTAAAATTTCTATCCGAGTATACCCTGATTTTTTACTTATAACTCATTATGTACAGGTCCAAATACTACTCTGTTTTCACTAAATTTTATCTAAGACATAATGACACATTTCTCATGTTTTGACTTTTCCTTGATTCGGACCATAAGATCCTCATATTTATCAATTTCAAAAGGGTTACATTTCTAAAATCCCTAACCCGAGCCAGTCTGACTCAGGAGTCTATAGTTAACAAAACAGTGAGAATTTGATAAAACTTCCAAAATATAAAATATTATTGACATTATATCTACAACTTTTATGTTTTTAATATTGTCAAATTTCTATATTAAAGGCCTGAAAACTTAGTTCCAACTTTCTGCTGAGTCTCAGGAATTTCACAGAAATGAAACCCTATCCGAGTCAGTCATATTTGGAGACTAATATCTCCCAACACAGAAGGATTCAATCAAAAATTTCTAAAGAAAATATATTCTACACATACACAGTTATAACTTTTGTGTTTTGCACATTTTCAAATTCTACCTCTAAGGATACAAAAATAGAGTCCAAAATTTCTGCCAAGTCACGGGAAATTCCTGAGACAGAAAATTTCAGAATTCACAATCACTTTCTCTACTTTAAACATATCACCCAATCATTTAATCATTTAAATAACTCATCAAAAATGAATTTCAAAACTTGTTAAGAAATTTACCTTGAAGAAAAATTGCTCCAAATCTCAATCTAAACCCAAATAATTCAATTAGAGGTTTGGGGAAGAATTATTTGTGAAGGAATTTGTGATAGATCAAATGATTTTAGAAAGCTAAGAAGAAAATTTTGCTATGGAGAGAAGCTTCAATATTTCGGCCACGGGAGAAGAAATTGAAGAAGATGATGGCTTCTTGTCATATTTATCTATATATATAACAAATGGCCCAATAGGAAAATTAGAGAAAAATAAATAAGGAAAAGAATTAAAGAAAAGAAAATCATACTTAAATCATTTTAAATTATATATATATATATATATATATATATATATATATCCACTTTTGTTGACTTTTAGGCTAATCCTTGATTAATTAGTAATTAATCCATTAATTAACTCTTAAGTATTTTCAATTTACTTTGCTATAATTTTAATACTCTAGCATTTTCAACAATATTCATATTGCCCATTCTATTCGATTTAATTTTCATTTAAATTTTATAATTCACTCTAATGTCTATTTTTCATTGTCCTTAATAAATTTTCGGTTATTGCTCCCTGGAGAATTTAAAAAAAAAAAATTTACCCGATTTGGGTTTTCCACTATATTCGTTCGGGTTATTACATTGGCCAAAGAATCCATCAAGGTGAGTTATAATGTATTATTATACATGAAAATAGACATTCCTTAAATTATTGAAACTCCCTCCCTTTGGTGAACATTTTGGCCGAATGGCTTTGAGCCATTCTTCATGAATTTTTCTTGTTGGCCATAACTTATTTATGCCATTGTTCTTTGTATTTTTGATGAATTTATTCCCTTATAGCCTTGGTTGGAATGTGTTCTTTTTGCTTATGAATTTGAAATGTTGCATACCAAGTGTTCAATGAAATACTTAGATAAACTATAATTTATGCCCACTAAGTGTTTGATGAAATGTCTAAGTGAACTTGTCGCAATGATATTGGTTGGCACCAACCCTAACCCTAACCCAATTGCTAATGTCTTATTTCCTTGCTACTTATATGACTTAATTGCTATAACTTATTGTTTAATGAAACCATGTGCTACCATATGCTTATTACTGATTATTGCTTTGTTACTTGATATCTTCTTTCATTCCTATCATACTTGATGTGATGATGAGTATTGTACCTTTCATTGCTAAATATCTAATGAAATGACATAACTACCTACCGATAGGGGTAGTGGGTAAATACTATCAGCATTGTGCATAATGAATATTTTATAACCCTTACTAGAAAGGGCTAATATTCTAGTCATGAGGTATGATCAATCTTATATTATATGACAAGTTTATGTTGAGTATATGATGAGTTTATTACCCTGTATATGTTATGCTTCATGACTATTTGTTTCCTATGCCATTGATACTATGCGACCTAACTTGAAAAAATTGACTTGTTTGATTTGAGGAGAAAAATATGTATATTTTATGTCAAAAATGAACTTCTCATTTTAAAGGAGTGTAGTTTTTTATACTTTTTTAACATAACATATGTTAACCTATAGAAATAGATTACATGTAGCAAAAAGGATCGAAATTTTTTTTATTTACTTTTAGCATTAATTTGTGTGTTGCCCTCCATTCACTAAGTTTTACTTAATTTTTATTATTTTTTTATTTTGTCAAATCCGCCATTTATGGTGCTTGATGTCAATAAATGCTTATTCTTTATAGAGAGGATGATTAGAGAAGATGAAGTGACTAGGGAAGGAGACATAAAGAAAAGATGATGCGGTTAACTTTCTAAAAGATATTACTGTATTTTTATTTGTGGAACTAAGTAGCAGATTATGAGCTGAGCGATCTAACCTACCAATCCATCTTTACCTAATAATTTATTAATTTATAAAATAAAAAATAATATATATATATTTTTACAGTACTAACCATTTTCATAGAAATATTTGATGTAAACTCGTTTGATTTAGCTTTCGTAGCAGTTATTAGCTGTTACTTGTTGCAAGTGTTTGGTAAAATTATTATTAGCTATTAGTTGTTAATATGTCTAATGACCATTAAGAATAAATATTAATATTTATCTTTTTATTTAAATATTATTTTTAAAGGATAATTTAGTTTTTTTTTTATTTAACTAAGCAAGTGATTTTTCAAAAAAATTTTAAACTGAAACTTTTCGAAAAAGTTTCAAACAGTAGTTGTTTAACTATTAAACAACTAACAACTATCATAAAAAGAAAAATAACTAAACGATTTGATGTAACTGTTAGAAATTAAAAAGCTAAAAACTATATTAAAAAGTTTTACCAAACACTCACTTAGGCTCCGTTTGGTTTAGCTGTTCGTAGCAACTGTTAGTTATTACTGATAACTGTTAGCTAATAGTTGGTGGCTAATAGCTGATATCTAGTGACTGTTACCTAATAGTTGATTGTTGCAGGTATTTGGTAAAATTATTATTAGCTGTTACCTGTTTTTATATTCAATGACCACAAGATAAATATTAATAATTATCTTTTTATTTAAATATTATTTTTAAAAGATAATTTAGCATTTTTTACTTTAAAAAGTATGATTTTTTTTGAAAAAGCTCCAAATTAAAACTTTTATAAACAACTATTTTTTTATTACCTAACTGCTAATAGCTATCAGTAACTAAACGCTATGATGCAGCTGTTAGGAATAAAAAAAACTAACAGCTGCATCAAAAAACTTTATCAAACACCCACTTAATCAAATTATTAGTGTAATAAATAATGAGTACATTTAGATCACTATTCTTAAGCTTATCGATTAAATATAGAATTTATTTAATTATTACCTTTTCTTAAAATCCTATCCTATTACCTTTTTTTATTTTTGAAAAAGTTTCAAATAGTAGTTGTTTGACTATCTAACAGTTTACAGCTATTATAAAAAGAAAAATAACCAAACGATTTGATACAACTATTAAAAACAAAAAAACTAAAAACCGTATCAAAAAGTTTTACCAAACGCTCGCTTAATCAAATTATTAATGTAATAAATAATGGGTACCTTTAGATCACTATTCTTAAGCTTATCGATTAAATATAGAATCTATTTAATTATTATCTTTTTTAAAATCCTATCTGATCTATATTTATAATATCACTAGTACATTAGACAATTAAATTAATTATACACGTCAATAAATTCATGATTAATTATTATGTGGCACAATTAATTTACTTAGTTAACGAATTATTAAGATATACTATAAAAATATTATGATTAATTATTTTTATTTAAAGTATATAAGTTACATATGTGTAATTAAAACATCAAAACTTCAATTGAGAATCCTTAATATTTTGTTAAAAATAAAATTATTTATAAACATCATTGGAACCTTAATTAAATGTATAATAAAATATATATAAATTTTTAATGTTGAAAATACACAGGGTTTTGATTTAGGTTCAAGCTTATGTTTGGTATAAGGTTTAAGCAATGGAAAACATAAACAACCAAAACTCTTAATTCATGATAATTATAAACAAAATGAAAAAGAAGACTGTGAGGAGATTTAAAAAGTAACTGAGACGCAGGTAATCTATTAGCATGATTCCAGTAAACAAAAGGGATTGAGGCAGATTGTAATAATGTTCTTCCTATTTCAACAATGTGCTTATGTTTATGTTCAGTACACCCATTTTGTTCAGGAGTATATAAACAAGAACTACATTTGAGAAATACTATTTTTCTGCCAAAGATTTAGTTAAAGCCTTATATTCCCCTCCCCAATCTGCCTGAAATGACTTTATTGATTTTTCAATATATTCTTCAACAATACTACGAAACTTAATGAAAGCACTCAAAACTTTATGTTTTTGGCGAATAAAATAAATCCAAGAATATTTGCTACCATGATCAAAGAACAATATATAATAACGAAAACCTTCAACAAAAGGAATCAAAGATGGTCCTTATACATAATGTCACACCACCGGTGCGACAGTTCTAGGGCAAGGGTAGGTATAAGGCCACCATAAACTCATAGAACTCTTAACTAAACCTGTCTCATACATAACGACATACACTTATCCAAAGTAAAACATCATATTTCATAAATCATTATTTTATATCAGGACATCTCCACTTGTTCCCTACCGATCAAAAGATAGCTCTAACATCAATATGGAATAAATAAAAGTCTACAAATGCCATCCATGGCAATAAAATCAAAACCATTCTATATCTATCTATGGAGCTCTAAGAGAATACTTATTCAATAAACATGATTATATGTATACATAACAAAATAATATCCAAAATAATTACATCCAAGCTTCTTGTGAAGGAGAAGTCAAGAAGCTCTATCCTCTAGATTAGCTCTCTCTCGATCTACTCTAGCACCTGAAACCACAGAAGAGGGATGAGCCTTTAACTCAATAAGATATGAACTATATAATGCTTTTGGTATATCAAGAATTTGAGTATCAAATCATGAACATCTATATATACATATACTTGGGCATGAAAAAATCTTAAGTTTGTAATTGAAAATAATATGAATGCTTACAACAATTAGCACTATCAAATCATATCATAAACTAAATCATGATTCTCATTTAGAACATAAGAATGCTTGCAAAGGATGGCATTATCAAATCACATATAAGATAGAACTAATATCATATCATAATGTGTCAGTAGCCTTGCTACCTTAACGTATACATATACTTGAGCTTATGGCCCTCTCTAGGTGTAACACTGATAAAAACCCTATCAGTTGGGCTCCTATTGTGCACATGGACTAATAAATTTACTCTCATTGGAAAAAGCATTTTATACATATGTATATCAAATGGTCATTATAATAAGGTATTCTCAAAAATTTAAATTGGTCAAGAGACCATTTAACATTCATATCAAAGGCTTGTTCATGATCTTGGTCCAAGAAAGATAACCAAGTCATTCTTATATATTAAGTGATTACATTAAGGAGGTTATCAAATAAGAATTTCATCTCATAGAGAACATATATGAATATTTAACAATTCATCTCATAAGGAGAAAATATACATTTATGTAATACATAACTTACCTCTTAGCAAAATTTTCCACAATTAAGCTCAATACTTAATTAAATGAAAATCCTCATCAAATCCTTGAATTGCCCAAGCCTAATCAAAATCCTCAAACTCTACAAATTAAGGTTTCCTCAATTAATAATACATATTATGGTTCCTTATAATTTTAACCATCTTATAGTCTCTATTATTGTTTCCTAACATCAATTTAATTCATCTCTTAAAGAAAATTTGAAAAATAAGAACATAATTACTATTCAGGTCACTATTTATCAAAATTCATAAATTCTAATATCTTCCATAATAACCATAATTAATAGCCTTAAATGCTCATAATAGGTTCTATATAACTATCAAAAATCTTAATCTAAAAAGAAAATAAAGTTTGGAGAAAATCACCTTATTTCCCCAAAAATGAGTTTTTGAAGGATCTGGGTTTGAAAATAATGATTGAAACCTTTAAATGTGATAATTTAATAATTTAATGTATTAATTATGAGTATGAATGGAATAGAAAATAAATGAAATAGATTGGAAAGAGATAGGACAAGAAATGAAGAAGAAAGAAAGAAAAGAAAAGAAGTTATCGTGAAAAAAAATAAAAATGGCTATTGCTTCTCTTTTAAATAAGCTAATGCCTCACTTAAATTTCCACTTCGCCAATTCCCACTTCGCCAAATTCCACTTCGCCAAATCCCACTTCACCAATTTTCACTTCACCAATTTCCACTTCGGAAATTCCACTTCGCCAATTCCCACTTCGCCAATTCCCACTTCACCAATCCCACTTCGCCAATTTCCACTTCGCCAAATTTCACTTCAGCATCTCTCAATAATCTAGCTCGATTAGCCTCTATCCACCTCAAAATCGAGGAGCCAGCTCGCACTATCTATTTCTGCCGAGCTGGAAAACCTTCCTCGTCAACTCGCACTAAACCAACTCGTAAATGAGCTACAAACAACCAAACTCCATTCTTTTTGTCACTTAAAATAGAAACTTAGGAGTCCAACATATCCAAAATTCAGGTCAAAAGGTGATCTACACAATTTATGATAAATTTCTAAATTTCATCCTGAATTTACTCTCCAAGTACTATCCGAGCAGGTCTAATTAAATTAAATCTCTCTCGACCTATAATTATTTAATCTCCTTGAAAATTTACAACCATCTAAATAACATATAAAGAAATATTTTTCATGTTTACACTTTTGACTCAATATAATACCCGTTAATAAATATTTTATTTATTATTTAATTTTTGATTTTTGAGATGATTGTGGATAAATTAATGTTTAGAGAAATTTTGAATTTTTGTACATATAAAAGATTTTGGTGAGTCAGTTTTGTGGTTTTAAAAGAGTAAATCATATGAGTTACAGAATTTTATCTATGAATTTGTGAAATTATTTTTGAAAATTCTATGTGTGTAAGGAGATATATTCCTTAACCAAAATTTATTTAATTTTCTGTTTTCCTGCAGTAAGTTGATGTGTATTATGAGAATGTGGAAATTTGAGTCTGTTTATTGATCTTCTGTATATAGTAATGGTTGATAAATTTCAATGAGATTGGATAATTGTAGTTCAGGAGAAATCTAATTTAATCAGATCTGCTTGGACAATTTTTGGAGAGTAAAGTCTGGGTGAATTTAGAAATTCGCCCTAAATTTTGTAGATCTCCTTTTGATTTGAATTTTAATTATGATGGACCCTTGAGTGTTTATTTTAAGTGACAAAAAGAATTAAGGAATTTGGGTGTCTATACCTCAATTGCGAGCTAGTTCAGTGCGGATTGACAAGGAAGGTTTTCCAGCTCGGTAGAGTAGAGTTTGGCGAGGTGAGATTGCCGAAGTGGCATTGGCGAAGTGGAATTTGGCGAGGTGAGATTTGGCGAAGTGGAATATACGAAGTGGCATATGTGAAGTGGACATGCGAAGTGAGTCTGGCGAAGTGGGACGCTGAGAGGCAGTAGCCTATTTTAAGACGAGATGCAGTAGCAATTTTCACGATATCTTCTTCTTCTCTTTTCTTCGTTCATTCTCATTTCTTCTCCTATATTTCTCAAATCTGTCCCATTTATTTTTAATGCATTAATGCTTAAAATTAATACATTGGATCATTAAATTAGCGCATTTAAGGCTTTAATCATCATTCTCCAGTCAGATTCTTCAAGAACTCAGTTTTGGGGAAAATAAGGTAATTTTCTCCAAACTTTATTTTCTCTTTAGATTAAGAATTTTGGTAGATAGAATAGATCTATATGAGTATATAGACTCTATTATAAGTATTTAAGTTTAAGAATCTGCTTACTATTCATATAACTATTCATCAAATTCCATATCAGAATATGAAATTTGATGAATAGTGATATGAATAGTAAGCAGATTCTTAAACTTTAGATTTTCTTAAGAGATTAATTAAATTGATGTTAGGAAACAATAATAGAGGCTGTAAGATGATTAAAATTATAAAGAATCATATTATGTATTATTGATTGAGGAAACCCTAATTTTGAGCATTTGGGGAAAATGTCATAGGAAAAGAGGATTCAAGAAATTAAAGGATAATTATTGACTATACAAGTAACTGAGGAAAAATTCAAGGGTAAATTGATTTCAGATAAGTATAAACATTGCATATGTATATTGCTTATTTGAAATGAATTGTTCAAACCTTCATAATGTTCACATATATGATTCACATGCTATATGATATTGCATTACTGCCCTATTAATTGAAATTCCCATAATATTCTCAAACAAATGACAATTTGTTCCATGTGATTACCATATATATATTGTAAATGACTTGGTCATCTTTCCTTGGATAAAGTTCATATGAAACCTATTTGTTAACTCGACTGAATTTATAGTATATGTTGATGGTCTTGTGACCAATATGTTTTCTTGTGAGATTGCAACCATATGTCCCTATGAATAGAATGCTCTTCCCAATGATAGTAAATTCATTGGTCCATTGTGCACTTTGGGAACCTAGCTGATAGGATTTTTATCAGTGTTCCACCTAGAGGGGACCATGAGCTTTAGGTGTATGCCTGGCCAAGCATGCATTTGCGATAAGGTAGCAAGGACTGCTGATGCACTCTGTTGTGATAGGTAGCAAGGCTATTGATGCACTCTGCAGTTCTATCATGTAACTTGACAATGTTATTCGATTGTGAGCACTTCTGTCCTTGTAAGCCTAACCATTTGATATTTTCTTACCCATGTTATTTGGATTGACCTTTCCTTTGGATTGATGGATTTCTTTATATTGCATGTTCATATCTTACTGAGTTGAAGGCTCACTCCTCTTCTATGGACTTTAAGTGATAGTGTAGCTCGAGAGGGAGCTAATATAGAAGATCAAGCTTCTTGATTCATTCCTCCAAGAAGTCTCCATTGTAATTATTTTGATATATACATATACATATATGTATATATATATATATTCATTGGATTGTATTATGGTAATGTATGTATGAGGAGTATACTCTAGAGTTTCGTAGTTAGATATTGAGGATGATATTATTTTGATGTCTGAACTATTACATTTTGGGCTGCCCTTGTTCCATAGTTATGTAGGATGTATCATTTGATCAGTGAGAAACAAGAGGACAATTATATGATGATAAATATAAATGTATGAATTAGGATTACAGAAATCATAGAAATGAATATTGTAATGATATCTATATTTGATATGAATGTGTAGTATGAATGAGATCCGGGATATAACTTTTCTACGGGTTTATGGTGGCCTTAAGCCTACCCTTGACCTAGGACCATCGCACCACTGGAGTTGGGGTGTGACAGAGGTGGTATCAGAGCCATAGGTTTATAATCCTTAAGATAAAAGATAGATAGATGGGCTTGAGCCCTAGTATAAGTATTGATTAAGATAACTATGGAGCATAGGATCCATGTCACGTCAATGTTGTGTATTCCTTTGGTATAGGCCTGCGCTAATCTTGTGTTTTGAGTGTAAGATTGCTTTGTTTCACTTATCAGTATCTAGATGCCTCCACGTCATGGTAGAGGAGGTTGAGGTCGTCCTAGACCAGAATTACCTTCTGAAGAAGGTTCTGTGGGTGGAAATGGAGAAAATGAGGTTCCTCTTGTGCCATCAGTAGATGTGGCTAATATGGCTCAACAATTAAAACAGCTGCAAAGGAACTATACAATGATAGCTGAATTCATTACTTAGCAAGGACAACAACGAGTACCTCCGATACAAGCTCCAGAGATTCCTGTTCCTCCAGCAGTTCCACCACCCTTTGTACATCAAGAGGAAGAGGTATCATTTGAGAGATTTCTTAAGCTTAAGCCCTCAGAGTATAGAGGTGAAATGAATCCTATAGATTTTCTGGAAGAAATTGAAGAGAAAGTACAGATTCTACGAATTCCCGACATAAGAGCTATATAATTTATGGGGTATTTAATGAAAGCTGAGGCTAAAGATTGGTTCAAGAGAAGTATTTCTAATATGCTTCAGGGAAATGAAGATCTTTCTTGGGAGAGATTCAAAGAACTGGTGATGAATGAATTTCTCCCAGAGAGTGTAAGAGAAGCTAAATCAATAGAATTCGAGAGATTGGTTCAGACCCCTGGTATGGGTGTTTCAGAGTACGCTAGGAAGTTCAGTAAGTTAAGCAAATTTGCTCCTGCATTGGTGCCTACAGAAGCGGTACGGATTTAGAGGTTTCACAGAGGATTGGTGGCTCTACTATTTAAACTCCTAGCTGCTCTTGAGTTCGATTCTTACTCTAAGCTGGTGGATAAGGCTAGGATAATTGAGAATAGAGAGATGGAAGCCAGAACCAAAAGAGTTGAGAAGAAGAAATTTAAAGTAGGTAGTTCTTCTAAACAAGAAAGTGGGATGAAGAATATGGGAGTGGCTCATCAGTTAACTTGTAGGAGTGGGTATAGAGGTCCTTCAGAGAGACCATAGTAGAGTCAGACTACTCCTGGACCTACTTCTCAAATGAGTCATGGTTCAGCTAGCTTTGCACCATCTAGGACTCCTAAACCTTTGTCTTCTACATGTGAAAAATTTCATAATGGCCCTTGTCACTATACATCAGAAGCATACTTTAGGTGTGGACAATAAGGCCATTTGCTCAAGAATTGTCCACAGCCACCCTTTGGAGGTAGATCTCAGGCTTCTCAGGCTACAGTTTAGATGAGTAGAGAGAGGAGTATTAGTCAGCAGCCAGGTGCAGGCAGAGGTATTTTGGGCAGGACTGTAGAGGCTGGCAGAGAGTCAGGTCAGCATGTGGCTCAAGCTTCGGGATCAACTCCTATAGGTAGAGGCAGAGGCAGAGTTTTTGCTTTAGCATAGCATGAGGCCCAGGCATCTAACACGGTTGTTACAGGTATTCTCCCGATCCAAGCTTTGAATGCTAGAGTGTTGTTTGATTCTGGAGCTATGCATTCCTTTGTGTTATCATGTTTTGCTAAGAAATTGCATGTGCCTTGTGAGTTGCTTAAAAATGTGTTGGTTGTTTCTATTACTTTAGAGGAAAAGATTGAAGTTTAGAACTTTTATCCATCATGTGTGGTTAGCATAGGTGGCAAGAACTTGGATGTAGATTTGATTGAATTTCCTATATTGGAATTTGATGTAATTTTGGGCATAAACTGGTTGTCTAAGTACTATGCTACTATAGATTGCAATGGGAAGAAGCTAGTCTTTAAGCCACCTTTGAGTGAGGAGTTTGAGTTTCAAAAGGAGCAGAGTGAAGTACCATACAATGTGATATCTGCCATTGGGGCAAGAAGGTTATTAAAGAAAAGTTGCCAAGGGTATTTGGCTTATGTCCGGGATACTCGTAAGGAAGTAAAAGACATGGGGAAGATTCCAATAGTTAATGAGTTTTCGGATGTATTTCCTAAAGAGTTACCTGGTCTGCCACCAGATAGGGAGATAGAATTTGGTATTGAGTTGCCATCTGACACCAGTCCAATTTCTATTCTTCCCTACCGTATGACACCAGTTGAGTTAAAAGAATTGAAAATCCAGTTGCAAGATTTGCTTGATAAGGGATTCATTAGACCTAATAGTTCACCGTGGGGAGCACCTGTACTCTTTGTGAAGAAGAAGGATGGTTCCATGAGATTGTGTATCGACTACAGGCAGCTTAACAGGATTACCATTAAGAAAAAGTATCCTTTACCAAGAATAGATGATTTATTTGATCAGTTGTAGGGTGCAAGTCATTTCTCCAAGATAGACTTGAGGTCGGGTTATCATCAGTTGAGAATTCAGAATGAAGATATATCAAAGACAACTTTTCGGACCATATATGGACACTATGAGTTCTTAGTGTTGCCATTTGGATTGACTAATGCACCAGCCACATTCATGGATTTAATGAATAGGGTGTTCAGGCCATTTCTAGACAAGTTTGTCATTGTATTCATTGATGACATCCTTGTATATTCTAGAAGCTAGGAAGAGCATGAAGAACATCTTCAGATTGTATTGCAAACTTTGAGGAAGCATGAGTTGTTTCCCAGGTTCTCTAAATGTGAATTTTGGCTTGATAGTGTTTATTTTCTCGGGAATATGGTGAGTAAGGAAGGACTTAAAGTTGAGCCGAAGAAAGTGGATGCAATCCTTAATTAGCCTAGACCCATGAATGTTTCAGAAGTTAGAAGTTTCTTGGGTTTGACAGGGTATTATAGGAGATTTATGCAAGATTTTTTCTAAGATTGCAGCACCTTTGACTAAACTTACTCAGCAGCAAGTGAAATTCCAATGGACAGATGTTTAAGAAGGAAGTTTCCACAAATTGAATACTTGTCTCACCACGGCACCTGTCTTAGTTTTGCCGTCTGGTGAAGGAGGATTTGCGGTGTATTGTGATGCATCAAGAGTAGGGCTTGGTTGTGTGCTTATGTAACATGGTAAGGTGATAGCCTATGCTTCAAGACAATTGAGAAAGCATGAGGTGAATTACCCTACGCATGATTTGGAGATGGCTGTGGTAGTATTTGCATTAAAGATCTGAAGACACTACCTATATGGAGAGAAGTGTGAAATCTGCACAGATCATAAGAGCTTGAAATATATATTTCAGCAGAAAGATCTTAACCTTAGACAGAGAAGGTGGGTTGAATTGCTTAAGGATTATGACTGTGAAATATTGTATCATCCATGAAAAGCTAATATAGTGGCAGATGCATTGAGTAGGAAGTCTTTGGGAAGGTTAGCCCATATCCAAGTGAGTAGAAGATCTCTGATGAGAGAAGTGCAAAGATTGTATGAGTTAGGAATTAGTTTGAATCTGTCATATTCAGGAGTGCTTTTATCTCATTTCTAAGTCAAGCCAGTTCTTATTGATAAGATAAGAGAAGCACAAGATAAGGACCCATAATTAGTAAAATTAAAGAATAATGTAGGGATAGAAAGATCTTCAGGCTTTACTATAGTTGATGGTATGTTGAGACTGGGCAATAGATTATGTGTTCCAGCTATGAATGCATTGAAGGATGTGATTCTCAAGGAAGCTCACCATTCTAACTATAGTGTGCATCCAGGTGCAACAAAAATGTACCACGACATCAAGAGTCTTTATTAGTGGAGTGGAATGAAAAGAGATATCGCAGAATATATAGCTAAATGTCTAACTTGTCAGCAAGTCAAGTTCGAGTATCAGAAGCCTTCTGGATTACTTCAAGAGTTGCCATTGCCAGAATGGAAATGGGAGAGGGTGACTATGAATTTTGTAGTTGGATTGCCAAGGACTTCAAGAGGCCATGATTCAATATGGGTTATTGTTGATAGATTAACCAGGCCAGCTCACTTCTTGCCAGTCAAGACAACTTATATGGCTTCTCACTATGCGCAGATTTATGTAGATGAGATTATCAGGCTGCATGGAGTTCCAATTTCAATCATCTCAGATAGAGGTACTTAGTTCACCTCGAGATTTTAGCGAAAATTACAAGAGTGCTTGGGTACACAGCTTGATTTCAGCATAACATTTCATCCGCAAACAGATGGGCAATTAGAGAGGACCATCCAAACTCTAGAAGACATGCTGAGGATGTGCACTCTAGATTTTGGAGGAAATTGGGATAAGCACTTGCCATTGATATAGTTTGCCTACAACAACAACTATCATTCCACGATTCAGATGTCTCCTTACGAAGCATTATATGGCAGGAAATGCTGATCTCCCTTGTGTTGGGATGAGGTTGGAGGAAAACATATCTAAGGACCATAATTGATAAGATATACATCGGAAAAGATTTCGCTGATTCGGGAGTGATTAAAGACAGCTTTCAGCTGCCAAAAGAGTTATGCCAATCCAAAGAGAAAAGACCTTCAGTTTTTCATTAGAGATCTAGTGTTTTTAAAGATCTCTCCAATGAAAGGAGTTTTATGGTTTGGCAAGAGAGGCAAGTTGTCTCCATGATTTATTGGACCCTTTGAAATTATGAGCAAGGTTGGAGAGGTTTCATACAAGTTAGCTTTGCCACCTAGCATGGATAGTGTGTACCCGGTATTCCACGTATCGATGCTTCGGAAGTATATCGCCGACCCTTCCCATGTGCTACAAGTTCCAGCAGTGGACCTTCAACCATATTTGACATATGAAGAGATTCCAATTGTTATTATGGACCGAATGATCAAGAGGCTGAGAAATAAAGATATATCAATGGTTAAGGTTCTATGAAGAAATCAAGCTATGGAAGAGTGTACTTGGGAGAGTGAACTGTCTATGCGAACCAAGTACCCTCATTGATTTCAAGTTTAAGGTAAATTCTTTAAAATTCGAGGATGAATTTATTTAAGGGGGGAAGAATGTAATACCCGTTAATAAATATTTTATTTATTATTTAATTTCTGATTTTTGAGATGATTGTGGATAAATTAATATTTAGAAAAATTCTGAATTTTTGTATACAGGAAAGATTTTGGTGAGTCAGTTTTATGGTTTTAAAAGCGTAAATCATATGAGTTACAGATTTTTATCTATGAATCTATAAAATTGTTTTTGGAAATTTTGTGTGTGTAAAGAGATATATTCCTTAACCAGAATTTATTTAGTTTTCTGTTTTCCTGCAGTAAGTTGATGTGTATTCTGAGAATGTAGAAATTTGAGTTTGTTTATTGATCTTCTATATATAGTAATGGTTGAGAAATTTCAATGAGATTGGATAATTATAGTTCAAGAGATAGCTAATTTAATCAGATCTGCTTGGACAATTTTTAGAGAGTAAAGTTTGGGTGAATTTAGAAATTCACCCTAAATTTTGTAGATTTCCTTTTAATTTGAATTTTGATTATGATGGACCCCTGAGTGTCTATTTTAAGTGACAAAAAGAATTAAGGAATTTGGGTGTTTATAGCATAATTGCGAGCTGGTTCAGTGCGGAGTGACAAGGAAGGTTTTCCAGCTTGGCAGAGTAGAGTTTGGTGAGGTGAGATTGCTGAAGTGGCATTGTCGAGGTGGCATTGGCGAAGTGGAGTTTGGTGAGGTGAGATTTGGTGAAGTTGGATATGCGAAGTGGCATATGCGAAGTGGGATATATGAAGTGGCATATGCAAAGTAGGATATGCAAAGTGGCATATGCGAAGTGGCATATGCGAAGTGGGATATGCGAAGTGGACATGCGAAGTGGGATTGCGAAGTGAGTCTGGCGAAGCAGGATGCTAAGAGGCATTAGCCTATTTTAAGAGGAGATGCAGTAGCAATTTTCACAATATCTTCTTCTTCTCTTTTCTTCGTTCGTTCTCATTTATTCTCCTATATTTTTCAAATCTGTCCCATTTGTTTTTAATGTATTAATGCTCAAAATTAATACATTGGATCATCATATTAGCGCATTTAAGGCTTTAATAATCATTCTCCAGTCAGATTCTTCAAGAACTTAGTTTTGGGAAAAATAAGGTAATTTTCTCCAAACTTCATTTTCTCTTTAGATTAAGAATTTTGGTAGATAGAATAGATCTATATGAGTATATAGACTCTATTATAAGTATTTAAGACTATTAATTTTGATTAATATTCAAGATATCAGAATTTATGGAATTTGATAAATAGTGACATGCATAGTAAGCAGATTCTTAAACTTCAGATTTTCTTAAGAGATTAATTAAATTGATGTTAGGAAACAATAATAAAGGCTGTAAGATGATTAAAATTATGGAGAATCATATTATGTATTATTGATTGAACAAACCCTAATTTTGAGCATTTGGGAAAATGTCATAGGAAAAAAGGATTTAAGAAATTAAAGGAGAATTATTGACTATACAAGTAACTGAGGAAACATTCAAGGGTAAATTGATTTGAGGTAAGTATGAATATTGCATATGTATATTGCTTATTTGAAATGAATTGTTCAAACCTTTCTAATGTTCACATATATGATTCACATGTTATATGATATCGTATTACTGACCTATTAATTGAAATTCCCATGATATTCTCAAACAAATGATAATTTGTTCCATGTGATTACCATATATATATTGTAAATGACTTGGTCATCTTTCCTTGGATCAAGTTCATATGAAACCTATTTGTTAACTTGACTGAATTTATAGTATATGTTGATAGTCTTGTGACCAATATGTTTTCTTGTGAGATTGCAACCATATGACCCTATGGATGGAATGCTCTTCCAATGAGAGTAAATTCATGGGTCCATTTGTGCACTTTAGGAACCTAGCTGATAGGGTTTTTATCAGTGTTCCACCTAGAGGGGACTATAAGCTCTAGGCGTATACCTGGCCAAGCATGCGTTTGTGATAAGGTAGCAAGGACTACCGATGCACTCTG
>CANXYC011669888.1:0-31063 GCA_948193065.1 Aleurites moluccanus
ATTCCCAATTTTTCCTTTAACACACCATTTGTAAAAACCCCCCCCGGGTGTGTTTTTGAAATTAAAATGTTCCTTTTACTTATAAAAACCCTTTGGGGTCTGCCAATAAAAAAAAAAAAAAAAAAAAAAAAAAAAAAAAAAAACCTTACCTTCATCCTGCATCATAAAATGCATTTTATAGAAAATCAGCCGTATCTCATTTTGCAGTAGAGATACCATCATCAGTCATCACCCAATTCAAACATAAAATCTATAATTTCATATAAGACCAGTAGCAAAAATTTTAAAAGATTTTTCTGACAGTTAAACTGTTGAAGTTGGGTAACTATCATATGCGAACAAAAAAAAATGCACGAACCACATAGCACCAAATTTTCAAAAACCTCAATAGATTTTAAGAACTACAGGGGTGAGAAAGCTAACACGTAATCTTTCAGGTGAGAAAGTATATCTGATCTGGCTTCATCAACTTGATGTGCACATTATATCCTAACCTTTCTAATCAGGAGCTAGAAGTGTATCGAGAATATAGAATGTATTAGGTTGCCCAAATCATTCTTTTGTTTTAATTACACAGGAACATTACATTACCAATAATGCTGCATTTTAAAAATGCACTCCCAACCATCACATCCTCACATACATGGGTTTGTGATCCCATTTTTAACAGTGGGAGTGTGAATGTTTTGATAATATTATCCTCAATTTCCATTAAATTTGGCTAATAACACCTTATATTATTAGCTAAAATATAGTTTTAACATATTTAGATAGATACAAAATTATCTTTCTAATAGTATATTAACACTCAAATTTATAAGTTCAATTAACATAATGTGTTATATATCTAGAGAATTTTTGTTGATTATGTTAGAAATATACTGTTTTTACAATCACTGAACATTGTGAAAATAATTATTTTCAAGGTCATATTTGATTTACTTAAATTAATTTTAAAAATAATTTATCTTATTTATAAAAATATAAAATCGTATAGAAAACTTATTTTCAAATATAGATAATCATCAATCAATTCTTTGAAACTGAAAAGACATTACATGAAATTTAGTATTTTATTTTCATAAAGGGAATTCAAATTAATCAAATTATGGAACGATATAGAGGGTACTATGGTAAACTACTTCACTTGTCCTTTCTCATTCCTAAGTGCGAACAAAACATGGAAATGTTATTATACAATCACACATTCCCGAGTCACATGCCCAATAATTACCCACTTTCCTATGAAAGATTCCAAATGGGAATGTTATGTTTCAGAAACTAAGCACATCCGCAAAGCAAAGCAACTCTTCCAGTCTTGCTACAAATTCTGACAAATCAAATAGATTTCATAGCAGATGCTGAACAATAACACATATTATAATCTTATAGTGTTATAGGATTGTTGCAACAACTTTATTTATCCCTATAAATAAAAGCACATGTCAAGCTTTATTACTTGCCCATGGTAGAAAATCGATCGTTGGTTGATTAGAAAAGACAAATACATCATCATGAATTCTGTTTTGTAACTTTTAATAAGTAATACAGCATTAGATATTGGTGAGGTTACAGGAAATGCAAATAGGTATAATTATCTCAAACAGAATTAGTAAATCTTACTCAAATCACATAAAACTGAAAGAGTAAAAAATACCCATTAATGAAGGTTTCTCTCTCTTCCATTAATGAAGGTTTCTCTCTCTTCCTCCTTCCCCAAACCCCCAACACCCCCCGCAACCCCCCACCCCTCTCCCTCTCTTTCTCCTCTCCCCTCCCCTCCCCAAAACTCCAATTATAGACTCTCCAACAAGCCATGTTGAAGTTTTCAACCTGGGAATCAACTAGTCATGCAACTCCATAAATATAAGAGGAAGAAAAATTGCATTTTATAATGCTTTTCTCCAGTCTCTACAATGGATAGATGATTCAACAAATTTTTAGCCAGAAGAAATAGATGATGTATGCAAGAGTAAAATAATAATAATAATAATAATAATAATAATAATAATAATACATATGAATTAGAGAGGTATCTCACCTTGGCTCTCTGTCACCATATGCAAGCAGCATCAGTGTTCCACCTTTGAAATGAACAGAATCCAGTGAAACTGGAAGCATCTTCTCAATTCCCTCAGTCTGCACTACATCTACCACGTCGACAAGATCTGCAACAATATCTTCAACTTTTGGACCCACACCTGATTTCAGCTTTTGAAAGGAACCAGCAAAAAGAGGACACAGCAGTCCCCCGATATTTCTTGAAAAAGAAGCAAAGCTAGATTTCAGGCTCAGGGATGAACTTGGGTAGGGATGATTCATTGCAGACTTAGGCTCAAGGTTTCCAGAAGCATAATCTTGATATGCTTGACCAGTTCTAATCTCAGATGTATTTGCATTCATATTTCTATTTGCAATATCTACTGGTGAATCCTCGCTGCTTAACCCATTGGTTTTAGCTTCTCCCATGACATTTCTGTTAGATGGCAAAGTTTCACCAACTTTTGCAACTTCAATAAGTTTACATAAAGTCCTAAGAAATGGATCACGTATAAGGCTGAAATCACATATATGACCAAGTACATGCTGGTTCCTTGTGAGAGGCTGGATTCCTGTATTTTCATTATGCTCTACATTCTGGAAGTTGGCGTTTAAACAATCTTCCCCACTACTTACATCAATAGACTTGTCTGCATTATTACCACCTTGGCTTTGTACCAAAAGGTTCATAAGATGATAATCATCATATGATTGAGAAGGCTCATCAAACTCCCCATTGGACAGGCCATGGAAATATGCAATTGCTGCTGATGCACTACGTTCAAGGATTCTTTGTTTGGCATTTACAATAGCTGCTGAGATATCGCACCCATTAGCCTTCCTCTTAAATTTGCTTTTCTTAGGTCCTTTAATCACACTAGACCAGAATTTAAGACCTGAACCAGGAAATTTTACACCAAAAGATTTCTCCAAGTCAGCATGCTTCATATCATAATCAAGACCTATGTCCACACAATGATGGTCCCGCAAGTGCATCTTTTCATCCGTGCATGAGAAAGTTAAATTTGTCAAATTAGTTGCATCTGCCTTCCAAATGCCATCTTCAGACAAACTAGAATCTCTCTCGGGAATAATGTAACCCCTCTCTGCAGCTTCCTTTGCATCATTATCCCTCTCTCTCGCCCAGCGAGCTACTGACTCCTCCCTGGCAAGCCTCCTTGTTTTGGTACGATAATCAATCCCTTCTTCGGAAGATAAGTGCCGTTGTAGACCATCTTCAGATGATGGGATACCTAACCAAGTATAATCTTTCTTTTGCACTATCACAACACTTGGATGAGACAAAACTGCATCAATCACAATTTTTCCCCTCCTCAAACTTGCAAAAGGGCAAAATCGGAGTTTCATGGTGGGTACTTCACCACAAGAAAATTCTTCACCATGAGGCCCAATTGAGCATGATTCCAGAGTTATGCTCAAAGGAGAAACCCCTCGAACCTTACCGAAATCAATCTCACGCTGAATATAATCACTAAGCACTGAACATATGGAAGGCCAAAGCTTGGCCTCAATATAAACCTTGGCTTTCGCCTGCCCATACCACACTAACAAGCAAACCCCAGATATCACAGCCACAAAAACTGAACCTCTAAATAGAAGCAATCCCTCTTTCCACAAAGGTGCCAAGGACCTCACAAGTGCTTTACTTTGAGCAATAGGTTCTTTCACATATTCCACTTTCAACCCACTTCTTGATCCAATGGCATTCCTTATAAACACTGCATATTGACCACAGAAATCCGAAAACCTGATTGCTTGGGTAATCCAATCATTACGCTTTTTGGCACAAACAAGTTTGCGAAATGACCTCCTTGAAGAAGGACCTCTACCAAAATACAGAGAATTGACATGGTTTCGACTATTTAAAGGGCTGGAAAGTGGAATCCCACAAAATGGGGAGTGGAGTTGTAAGATCATTATCTTTCCTTATTCAGCTGCTGCTGCTGCTTCTTCTTCTTCACAAGTTCAAAATATCACCAAGTACCTAAACATTAGACCTAAACAAGCAAATAAATAAAATTGCTTTCAAACAATGCAAATATGCGTTAAATCAATGAACCCAGAAACAACTAGGAACTAACAGATCGACCCCCTCCAAAATAATCAAACAGTTAGCTGCCAACTTTGAAATTAAGTTCCTCATCTTTTGTAATCCATACCATAGAACAATGGGTATGCATAAAATCGATAAATAAATAAAAATCAAATGAACTTTCGACTTTTCTTAATGATATTTCAAATACTTGATAAATTTGAATTGTGAAAAAAAATGGAGAAAAATAAACCAAAGTGAAGTCTGGAAGAGAGTCAGAGTTGGGCCATTTTTGTTAGTTAGCGAAATGAGTAAAATATGGGAATTCATTATATACTGTTTTATCTTTGTATCTTTGATTGTGTAGAGACAAAGCGAAAGAGAAAGAAAGAGAAATGATAGGTTGCTTGATTGGTTTTAGTTTTGGTTTTGCTTCCAAAAATTTCTGGAAGAGTAGTTTTGTTTCGTGAGGCAAGAAATGGCGGAAGATATGCCACCGCTCTATTTCTCAAATGCCAATCATATTTGGCCAACGCTTTTTGTATAAAAAAATGGATAGTCTGGGAATGGAACTAAAATTCTGTAATATTTTCGTTACTAAAAAAAGGATTTCTTCTCATTATTAAATTTTAAAATATCAATATCACGGGATGTTCCAAATAGCTAATAATTGCCGATCAATCACATGACCATAAATATGTTATTTGAACCTTGTATATAGACAATACACACATTGACATCTAAAATCGGACCACAACTTCATTCGCACCATGAGAGGGGAAAGGAAGATGAACTTTCTGGAGATTCTAAGATGCAAAAATTATTTCTTCATCGTACTGGGAAAAGAAGAGCAATAGAGAGTAGAACTAGCATATTCTCTTTCCCAGATTTTTCAATCTTGAATTGCTGGAATGCCTAATGAGAACGACAAATTTCTACATGGCATCAATTTACAATCACAGTCCCATTTCTATACCTTTCCTTCCAATGACTACATTTTCATTAATAGAAGCTGTAATATCCATAAATAAATAATGTAAGGTGTAAAAGGAAGAGTAAGTTTTCTTATGTGTTTGAATCTATATATATATTTTAAAAAAGGAATTGTGCTCTGATTGGTTTAAATTAACCAATCAGAGTACAAAAAAGGAGAAACAAAAAAAGAAATAGAAGCTAGCAAGAGAGAGCAAATGTTTCCGTCTCGATTCGTTGTCCTCCAGTCATCGCATGTCGTCATTGCTAGCACCAAGAGGAAGCCCAGCTTTCGACGACCCATTAGGAGGAATTTGGCCGCTACATGTCTAACTTCTCCTTTTGATTCTTTTATTCCTAACTCCGTGTCTGTCTAATTGAGTGAGCCAGAAAGGAAATTCTTAGATACTTTTGGAGAATACCAGTTATAACAGTTTTTCGAAATATCATAAGAAAAGAAAGGTCCATGTTGGGAAGTAGTGAACGGCCGCTGGAGTAAGTAGGGCGCGCCACCCAAAGCTGCCGGCCAGCCGAATTCTTCAAAGGCCATTTCTGATCAAGATTCCACCACTGTTTGACTTGTCTCAACACCAGCTTTTATTTGGCACCCAGTTTGCCTTGATTGGAGAACAGAACTCTGGACATAAAAACGAAAACCCCAAGTCTTTTTTTAATTTTTTTTGACGAGTGAGTTTTTGTCGACTCTAAAAATCTTATTTATTTTTATAGAAATTTATTGAAGCAATTTGTAAATAAAATGTGGAGTTTGAGTATTGTTATTGAGTTAAAATCTAGCGAAAAAATAAATTAAGATTATTATTAAATTAAAAAAAAATATTTTTACGTGATTTTGATTGTAAAATTTGATTTATGTATTATTTGTCAACATTGAATTGTGTATTGTTGAGAAGGATGTGATGATAATAATTGTAAGCTTCGAATGGACAATGATTTAATTGAGTTGGATTATTGTTTGGATAATATTATATTTCAGGGGATTATGTCTTGTTTTAGGGTAGACTATGTCAAAATTTTCGATATAATTTTTAATTACTTTAATAAAGTCATAATTAGGAAATTCAATAGATAGTAGCTAATTCATTTCTATTAATGATTTTTAGATATTCTGTGTGCATTCACAATGCGTCCTAATAGAGATAGGGATTGAGTACTTTCTTCTTTTGTGTTATGAGTTGATATAATTTAATTTAATCCTACATTTGAGCTTATCAGGAAACATTGAGTGTATGATTATTATATATATTTAACTATCATTATTTGCATTAGATTAAGTAACATAATGTATTTTTATGCCATTAATTTATGTATTGTGATTGAATATTATTTTATTGTGTTGCGATGGATATGGGATGAGGTGGAATCTGCTTATGCTAACATAAGCAATGGAAATTATATGACGTGATACATTATCATGATATGCGATATGAAACGATGTGAAATGATTATGATGATGATATTATTATAGGGATAGTCTAGTTAAAACTAGTCTCACTATGACCCTTAGGTATAAATAAGAGAGCATATGGATGTTTGATTAGGGTTAATTTCACCGTAGCCTGTTGTTGAAATTTAGGAGAGCTAAGGAGGGGTCGACTTCCCATTTATGTTTAATGATTAGTATATAAGGATTGGATTCCACTGACTATTTCTATCATGGATGTTATATATATATATGGATGATTACTTGTGTTGTGACATTTTATATAGACAAATATGTGACATGCATGTTTTATTGAATTATATCAGCTCATTGAGTCGAACGCTCACTCCTATTCAGTATTTTTCATAATAACTTCTCTATTTTCTTCTTCAGAATTAGCTATACTCCTTTCTTCGCAAAGACTCACCTCTATTAAGGTTGCTAAGTAATTTTATGTCTTTTAGTACTTCCGCAATTACTTATTTATTGGACTTATGTAATTTGATGGTATTCCTATATATGTTAGATATATGATTGTTGATGTAGATGATTTGTGGGTCTATAGAATTTCCATCTATGTGATTAATATATTTATGGATTATATCTTTATATCAAGATGATGTTTTTGTTGGGGAATATATCTCAACTTATTATGATGAATGATGTTATATGATATTAAGATTATTTTTTATTCGATTATATTATTATACAAGTTAGGCTTGCTACAGATTTCAATAGCATATCACTTTTCCGTACCTTAACATCAATCATGATTCTAGGTTAAGGTCATGATAGAAACTATTGAGCTTTTATTGGAAACTTAGACTTTTATAAAGCCAATTTTCATAGGAGATAACCACTAGATTATACAAGCATTAGTAACCACCTAATCATAGGCCAAGTCTCCATTGTTACTGTAAAATAAAATTTTTAAATGAAATGACTGCAAAACTTTCAAATGATGTATGATATTCATCCATCCAATTCTAAATAAGAAATAAAACATGTTATGTCAAAAGGACTACAATACACAAAATCCAAGTCCAATGACTGCCTAAAGAAGAATTTTTAATTAACGAAACTGCTAAAACTATGTTTTCCATGATAACCAAGCAACAATAAAGATCAATGCCAAAAGGGTAAACTTTTTGTATTCCATGGCAGTACACTAGCAAGTAGTCTTTTATGAGGCTTGAGCCTATGAGTGCTTTTTAATTCACAATGAACAACAAGGAATATGTGTTCATATGTATGTGAAACAAAAAGGGCATTTTTTATTGTACTGATTGCTGATTGCAATGGTTATTCTCTTTCTTTTTGGCTACAACTAGCCTTGCACTTCTCGCAACAGCTTTTTCGGTAGTTGCCTTTACAGCAGCATCCATCTCTTTACTAGATTTCTTCTTCATCAAAAATCATTTTCTTTAGCCACTCTTTAACATCAACAACAAAAGAATCTTCCTCCTCTTATTTGATTCCAGCAGCTACATCTAACCCATTGTTGACTTCAAAATTGCTCAACTGATCCTTAGGTTCTTTCACCTCATTTGATTTCTCCTTCTTTTTCTTCTTCTTACCACTTCTGGACTTTATAGCACTTTCCTTCTTATCCACCTCTGCGTTTGGCACTGTCTTTTCCTTTTTGCACATCATCTGCCAAAATTCATTTGCTTATAATAGTTTCAGTAATATAGCTAACGTTTAAAGCTACACAAATTCATACATATTTGCTTCCATTCTGCTCAAAAGATAGAATATCAAGCAACATCTAAGTTACAAATTACTTAAAATAATATGCCTAACAACCCGTTTGAAATAAACAAATTCCACAAAATTATAGAATGCATTTCGAATTTCACATTTTTAAAAGTTTTGTGTTAGAGAACATTAAAAACAATATTCATTTCTATTTTATAATTCAATTCCATAAAATTGAATATAACAAAATCAAATTTCATTATAACCCATTGAGAACAAATGAATTGCAAGTATGAAATTCATTTATAAATAAATTTCAAGTATAATTCATTCATATTTTAAAAAACATAACTTAAAATATGAAATTCAATTGAATTTTATATTTTTATTTTTTTGAATAAATCTATAATTGAGTTGTTTTTATTCTTAATTTTCAAAATATCCTTAATATAATAAATATAATTAGAAAAATTAAACAAATAAAAAATACTATATTTTATATTTATAATTAATATTTAATTTATAAAACATAATAAAAATTAATTATAAGGAAAATTAGTAAAAAATAAAGAAAAAATATTAGAGAGAGAATAATAGGAGGAGAGAGATTGCGTAATAAGAATAAAAGAAATACAAAGAGAGAGAGAAAAAAAAGAGAGAAAAATATCATAATATTTATTTGTTAGTTTCATATAATTTTGTTGAAATCGAAGACGGGAAGAAAATGTATTTTTATATATATTTTGATTTTGTACAAATTCCATCTATATATACAGATTAAAAGATATATACATAAGGAAAGTCTTCCAATTAGAGAATCCCTCTAATTAAACCTATAATTACATCTTAATAGTTATGTATTATGCAACACTCTCTCTCAAGCTGGATTATAGATATTAATCATGTCCAGCTTATTATAAATATAATTGATCTTAACCCTATTAAGAGCCTTTGTAAAAATGTCTCATAATTGTTCTCTGGTTTTCACATATCCTGTAGAGATCACATTCTGCTACACCGTTTCACGAACAAAATAATAGTCAATCTTAATATGCTTAGTTCGTTCATAAAATACAAGATTATAAGCAATATAAAGAGCAGCTTGGTTATCGCACCGCAATTTTGCTGGTATTGAGACTTTAAGACCAATTTCAGCTAAAAGTTGATATATCTATATTGCCTCACACACAGTCTGTACCATAACCCTATATTCTGATTTTGTACTGGATCGTGATACAACATTTTGTTTGTTACTTTTCCATGAGATCAAGTTTTTTCCGACAAATACATAATATTCAGTGGTAGATCTTCGGTTAATCTTGGAACCTACCCAATCTACATCTGAGAAGAATTTCTAAGGATAATCATCTCACTGATAATCCACCCACAGATAATACTCGCAAGAAATGATTGCGAATTGATGAGCTTAATTTATATGCAGCAATAGAGCCCAAAAGCCTAAGCCACAAATCAAAGCGCAACAACAGCAAACAAGATTAGTCCAAAATTCCAAAATAACAAACTAAAGCCAAAATCCAAACAGAAGTATACCCAAAACTAATCCACAATACCAAACCCAAAAGTCCAAACAGCAGAAAAAGAAAAACCTAGACCAAAGAGCAGAAGCAAGAGAACTGAAGATTAAAAGCAAGGAACTGAATCCTTTCCTACAAAACGGCAAGAAGTGAAGCAATTAAGGACACCAAATTGTCGAAAATTGAGAATCGACGTCGGAAAGAAGAATCAAATCAAGAAAAATACCAGACGCTCCTTCACTTACAGACGCGTGGAGTCGGAGAAGAAAATTGAGGGTGGCACATGGAGGCCACTCTCTGGTCAGATGGCCACCAGACGGAACAAGGAGGCCGATCAGCGGGTGGCGCTCCGTGGGGAATCAAAGGTGACACAAAAAGATCACCCAATAAGGGTGACCCAAAGAATAGTGTTGTCTACTCACTAGGGCAGAGAACATAAACCATAAAAAAAAAAAAAAAAAAAAAAAAAAAAAAAATCCAAATCAAAAGAACCCAATAAAGGCTCTAGTACCATGTAGAAATCATAGAAGGGAAAAAAATGTATTTTTATATATTTTTTGATTTTATACAAATTACATCTATATATACAAATTAAGAGATATATATAAGGAAAGTCATCTAATTAGAGAATCCCTCTAATTAAGCCTATAATTACATCCTAACAGTTATGTATTATGTAACTAATTTATTTAGAAAATTTCACATAGTGAAATTTGATTTAATTATATTCAATTTCATAAAAATGAATTTACATAATTGAAATGAATATTTTCAATATTTCAAACATAAGTTTTTTTAAAAATGTGAAATTTACAATTTACAAAATTTGTAAGATTCATTTAATTTCTAATGAAATATTAAAATATATGAAATTTTTGAATAAATTCTATAGACAATTTTTTTTTTCTTTTTTTCTTTTGGTATAAATCATCATATATTTGATAGTCATATTGGACCCTCAACTAAATATGGAATTGAGCCAGATGGATCCACATGAGGGCAAAACTCTCACAATATTTATTTTTTCATTCACAATACTCGAACTCGAAACATTGTTTTATTTTTCCTTTTCATACCCTCCCTTCTCACTTTCTCTCCTCCTTTCTCTTTTCTCTCTCCCTCCTCTTTTATCTCTCTCATCTCTCCCTCTTCCTCTCATGTTACTAATTAATCTCTCTTTAATATTTTGGGATAAATACAACAAATTATCCTATGGTTTCAGACTTTTTTAATTAGAGGACTGTATTTTTTTGTGACTGTTTGGTTCATGTGATTTTCATTGTTTGACTTATTAGTGACACAGTGCCTAGCATCATTAATTATATTGACGTGAAAATTAATTTTCATTTTTATTTTTCTGATGTGGCATCCATGTAGTGCCACGTGGCATTAAATAAAAGAGATAAGTACATAAAATACTATGTGATTTGACACGTTTTGAATTTGAGGGCCGAGCCTTTTTTTTGTAATAATTTAATCCTTGTGTTTTTCACTGTTTGACACTTATCTCAAAAAAAAAAAAATCAGAATTACCAAAGTTCCTTTATTTTCTTTCTCAGAATTACCAAAATGCCCTTACAAAAATGATAAAACCTAAAAGAAGAGAGAGAGGAGAGGAGAAAAGAAATTCTTCATTTTCTTTTTCTTCTTCTTCCATATACAGACGGAATTTTGATATCTTTTAAAAATCTTCATATTCATTCTTAGACAACCATTAAAATACTATCATTGAACTCAAATCATTACTACCATAATAAACTAACCCTTATTAGCTCTTTCCCCTCAATCTCATTCTTTTTGCATTGTTTTTTTTTGCGATGAATTTAGAAAATTAAATTGGCTAGTCTCTCAGCTTTTTGATTACTTGAGGTAATCAATACACTTCTTCATGCAACACAAAGATTCAAAAGAGATAGGTCATTTAAGCATGAAATTTTACCAATTAATTTTTTAATTATTTTTTAATTTTCTTGATTGAATTTTTGAGTAATTGATGAAATGGAATATTGAGGTTGGTTTAGGTTTAATAAAAAAAAATTCAATATATTGTGATTAAAATAATTGATGATTGAGTTGTGATATGAAGTTTATTGATTTATTTAGAGGGGTTTGTTATAATTTATATGTGTTCTATTTTTTTGAGAAGAAATGATAATGGCGAAAATCACAGAGACTAAACTTTCATAAAAAAATTTCCAACCCCTAAATTTAAAAAGTGTCAAACCACAAGATATTTTATTATATGTATCCCTTTTATTTAATGCCACATAGCACCTGCAAAGTGCCACGTGGACATTATATCAAAAAATAAAAATAAAAATTAATTTTCATGTCAACATGATTAACGGTATTAAGCATTTTGTCACTGAAGTATAAAACGATGAAAATTACAAGGACCAAACTGTCAGAAAAAAAATCGCAGCTCATATTTAAAAAAGCCTGAAACCACAAAGTAGTTCGTTATACTTATTCTTAATATTTGTATCTCTTTATTTTTTTTACTTATTTTTATTTCAAATAATTTTTTATTATATTTTACAAATTAAATATTAATTATAAATATAAAATATAATTATTTTTAATTATCTTACTTTTTCTATTTTTATTTATTATATTGAGGATATGTTAAGAAATAACAATAAAGATAACTTTAATTATAAATTCATTATAAACATAAAAATATGGAATTTTGTATATTAGATTGTGTTTTACCAAACATGCGAATTCAAATGAATTTCACATTTATAATTCATTTGTATTCACCATAAATTTAAATTAGAATTTACATTGAGTGTAATAAATGATTATATTATAAAATATTTTTATAATTTAAAAATCATATCATTTATATTATTTAATATTTTAAATTTAGTACTTAAATTTTTAACATTAAATTTTTAGTTTTATCTAATATCATCTTAATCAAAATTTTTTAAATAATATTTTATCAAATAATTTAAAATTTATTAAATAGTAAAATTTTAACTTTAAATATTGAATCGTGTTTATCAACGCCATGTAATATATATATTATTTAGAGATAAAATCTAATTTTTTTTTGACATATCATAATATAAATGAATTACCTTATAATATGGGTTAAGAAAAAACTGATACAACCGAAAATTAAATCTAAATAAGTTCAATTTGGTCTATTCGGTTTGGCTAATTTCATAATTCGATTTGATTGAATTTAAATTTTGTAAATTTTGATTTATCTAATTTAATTCAGTTTATTTTATGTTAAAAACCTAAAATAATTTAATTGATCGAACTCAATAATTATATATATTTTTTATTAAAAAAATCAAATTAATCAAATTACTGAACTAAAATATTTTAATTCGATTTGATTTAGTTAATTTTATAAAAATATTAGTTCGATTCAATTTGATTACTTATATAAATTAAATTGGTTCAACTCTTTCAATTTTAAATTTAATTTATTCGATTTTTTAAAATTCAACTCGATTTGAACCGAATCATCCAATGCTAATCCCTATCTTATATAGATAAATTCAATATTCCTCACAAATTTCTCTAATCTAACACAAAATTAAATTTAAGAATTTTTCATAAAATTTTAAAGTTTTAACTGTTAGACCAATTTTTTTTGTCAATTAAAGTACAATAATATATGATTTTTAGAATTTATTTTATATTACTCGAGCTATTTAATTTTTGAATAATTATTTTGAGATTTTAATATTAAATTTAAAAAATAAAGTATTAATTATATTTTAAATTAAACTTAAATTTTTCTAAATGAATTTTAAATTATTTTAAGTTTATTATGATTTCATGTTGTGATTAACGACAAATTTGGTATCTAAATTTTTTGAAATTTGCTATTTTGGTATATGAATAATTTTTTGTTCAATCAAGTGTTTGAACTTTACAATAGTGCATCAATATGGTATTTTTAGCTGTTGAAACTCATCTGAGTGCTGATTATATACTGTGAGACCATTTGCTTAGACAAATCAGATTGCTACATCAAACACTATAAAGAGAGTTAATAAAAAAGACAAAAATAGCCTTATCATTTTTCTCTTTTATCATTTATGTAAGTTTTCTTTATTTCATCATTAATCTCTCTGTTCTCTTTCTCTCCTCTCTCAACACCTCTCTTTGTATCTCACTTTTTATATGCTTTGCTCCACTTCATTTCTCCAAAAAAAAAAAACCTAGATAATAAATCCACAATCAAACTAAGAAAATATTCAAAATCAAAAGAAATAGATGTTGATTAATAAAATATTCTTGGTCAAAACGACTCACAAGTCATATCATAAAATCCAAAATCAAACACATAAAGCACTAAAAAATCAAAAGAAAAAGATCATCAATCAATAATTACTAATACATATATGATTGTATGAATACGTAGAGAAGGATTGAGAGAAAACCCAAAGGATGTTCCAATTTGAAGGAGCTTCGCCATGAATCTGCCATTAATAGAACCATTGCCACCATTTCCACATATAACACCATCCCATTGACAACAATTGGTCTAGTTGAATCAAGCTTTAATAATCCCTTAAGCACTAAAAAGATAACCAGTATCACATTATTGAGATGAAGTTTTCAAACCCAAAGATGAACAGAGAAAGAAACAAATAATATCCATTTGAGGAAACTCATTGAAACAATGTTCGACACCATCAATATTAAAACTAAAGCTAACACCCAGCTCAAATCAAAGCCAAAATCCCCAAATTGAAGAAGATATTTTTTTGGGCAAGTACTATTTTACGAGAAGAAACCCAAGTTATAGTGGAGCAAAGCATAAAGAGAGACAAAAAGAGAGAGGGAGATAAAGGAGAGGGAAAGGGAACAGAGATACAAGTGTGCAAATTGCACAGATCTATGAAGCTCGATCTAATGTCATAGATGGGCTCGGTGAAGCTTGATCGGTATAGAAATTTTATTTGGTTATTGAGAGAAGGAAAAGAAAATTATTTTAACTCAACTAATGTAATTTCCTTGAGTTAAATGATCATTTGTGAATAAATTTCTCAATGGTAAAATAGTGGAAGAATTAGAAACAAATGATTAGTCTTTTGAGGAATTAATTTTTAAAATGATTTTAGGATATGAATAGATATTGATAGTAGTGGTGGCAAAAAAGATGAAGATTATAAGGATATGATCATTTTTATCTTTTTCATTAACTCTCCTTATAGTATCTGACGTGACAAGTTGATTTGTTTGAGCAAGTAGGGCTACAGTGCATAATCAGCACTCATGCGAGTTTCAACCAGTCAAAAGTACTACATTGATGCATTATTGTAAAGTTTATATATTTGATTGAATAAAAAAAATTATTCAAACACTAAAATAGCAAAATTCAAAAAGTTTAAGTACCCAATTTGTAATTAACTCTTTCATGTTGTGTATTTGTTTCTATTTTTTAGAAGTGCAAAACTTAAACTTAAAGGTAAATTATAATTTAGTCTCTGAATTTTATCTAAACAATGGTCCTTGTACTTTGAGAAATCATTATTACGTCTCAGCATTTTGACAACGTCCAATGTTATAGTCATTCCATCAAAATTTTTAGCTTTTTCCATAAAATAAAATGCTGAATATAATATTTTATTATATAAAAATATATGAAAACCTAAAAATACCCTTATAACACTTATAAAAAAAAATCTTACCCTAACATCTACCTACTGCCCTTTTTTTTCACTCGCTTTCACACTTTATTCCCTTACTGTCACTCAACTTTTTCTTTTACTTCCTTTTTTATAGTTTCTTCCTAAAATTGAAATTTCAACATTATCTCAAACCACAGCAGCTTTAGAGACTATAGTTCCTTTCACATATGCTCACAAAACGTAAATCACCAAGCTACAAAGACAAGAAGTTGAGGACACTACATATGCTCCCATTGTTTACTTATTATATAAAGAAAAAAAGAAAGAAAGAAAAATGCTTGGGAAGGTTTAAAGATGCTCAAAACACAACAAATCCTTTCTCCTTAAGCTTTCAACTATTTCCTTTAAGGTCACATTCAAAGGAATGAAGTCAATACCTAGACTTTTTGCTTTTTGCTTAGACACCTGATATGTTGATACATAAGGCTTATCATCCGCGCACCTGCAAACGTTTGCCAGCAAGGAAACTAATTCATAATCCATGGCTAATACAACAGTAAGTTATTGTGAAAAGAACAATTTACAGCTGTTAAGAACACCTAAATTCCTGAAATAATAGCTAAAATGCAGCAAATTTAATAACAAAAGAATGGTTCTCTTAAGGTATTAGTCCTTATAAAAAATCCTAATTGGTCTAAAGTAATGTTGATAATTTGATTAAACAACCGCACAAGACAAATTGACAAATTATGTGCAAATTATCATTGCAATATCGATAGCCTTGAAAAAACAAATATAGTGGGAAAAAAAACTTACTTTTCAGGACATTGGAAATCAGGGTAAAGCTCGCGCAAAATATCCATTGTCTCTGAGTAGTGAAGATGAAGATCGTAGTGAGTACTTGGGATAAACCCACACACTAGCGACCACAAATCCAGTTCTTTGATGATTTCAAGGGATTCAAATGTCTTTTTGAATTGGCGATTTCGTCTTGGATTGATTAGAGAACAAGTGTCTTCTTGAAGCGTGAATTGTTGGTTGCTGCTGAAATGGGAATATGGGTATTGGTAAAGCTCTCACCATTAACGACGCCATGATTGAGCTTAGCAGAGTCCTCGACTTCACAGACTGCTTATGAAGCCCGATCAACGAATCAAACCCACAGAAAAACGATGTGTAGAGATAAAGAAGAAAGGAGAGGAAAGAAAGGTATGGTATAGCTTTTTGTTGCATGGAAGGGAAGGGAGAAGGAAGTTGAAGAACAAGAAAAACGGAGAAAGGCGATGAAAAAGAAAATAATAAATAAATGAATAAAAAAGGAAGGGTTAAAGATGGAGAGGATACCTGGTAAAGTGAAAAAACTAAAAATGAATAAAAAAGGAAGAATTATGTCCATTTTTGTCATTTCACTTAATTTTTAACGTAAAAAGCTAAAAAAAAATTAGATAAAAGGATTATAATATTTTACGATATTAAAAAACAGAGATATAATTATTTAAAATATATTAATTCATTCATTTCATTCGTACAGATACAATTATTTTTTATAAAAATTAAAAAATAATAATTTTTTTTAACTGAATTTTTTTATTTTTTTTAATTTATTCTTTATTAATTTATTTTTAATAATATAATATAATTTAATATAATATAAAAAATTATTGTCACTATATAAATATTGTTATATAATTAATATATTTTATAAATTAAAAAAATAAAATAAATTTTATATTTTAAATTAAATTTATTTCAAATAAATTTATTTATCTAAATGGTTAGAATAGAAATTTTAGCTGGTCAAAATTTATGAATTAAATTGTAATTGCCCTTAAACTTAATTTTATGGATTGGATTAGAAGCTGCAAGTCTAGGCATTGATGAGTGACACTTCATCCACTGAATCCACGCGTTCCTTTACTACTGCGAGTACATTCACAATCTATTCTCCTGCCCGTAGTTTGAGCGTTTTCTAAATGGCGCCTCATAACTTAAAAGCCTGGTGGCATTTACGATATTTTACCAAATCAAATGGTCTATTTGTTAATACAAAAAAGGAAAAGAAAAATACAATTTTCTTTTCCTTTCCCAAAAATATACTATTTTTCGCAATACTGAATCGCTTAACTGCCACACAACTCTCATATTAATTTAAAATCTGGACTATCCACTTTTCAACTAACTTATCCTGACCGTATATATATACCTCATTTACACCGAAATTTTCGATCTTTATTTATTTATCCTAGGACTTGGATCACCCAAACAAAATCTCAACCATAGCTTGTGAATCATACGGTTGAGAACATGCCACGTATCTAAATCAAAATCAATCTTTAATTTTTCTTTTTTTTTTTTGGGTTATTTTCGATCTAAATCTTCCCCCTTTTCGAAACCAAAAGAAACCCTAGCTCTCCTCCGTCTCTCCCGGTTAAAAAAAAATAACAATAATAATAGGAAATTTCAAAAAATTATCTAAAAATTAATTACTAAAACTGACAAATCTGTTAGGGTTACAATTTGAAATTTACTGATTGAAAGCCCTAATTTATGTCTCGTGTGTGATCTTCACGGTTTGCTTGAGAATTCGGAGTTTTGTGTTGTTTCGATCCAGGTATTTATGCAATATATTGTATTTGTTGTTGTTAATTTTGTCATTTTGGATTTGAAATGATGATAATATATGATTATTAGGGTTTGATCGTTGATTTGTTTGTCATATTTGAGGATTTTGATGCTTGGGCGATTATTTTGAAGTGATTTTTGGTGTATTTATGGTTTTTACAGATCTGAAAATGTATGATGGGATTTGAAAATTGGGAGTTTCGGATATTGGTGTTTGGACTGAGGCATTGTTGATGGAAAATAGAATAGGAAGTTTTCATGAAGCGAAAATTCCTAAGAAATCGAGATCTTTGGATCTCAAGAGTCTTTACCTATCCGAGGGTTCAAAAGAGGCTCAAATTAAGAACTTGAAAAGAAAGGGCGGTGTAGATGTTAGTGGTGTTGAGAAGAGACATGAGAAGAAGAGTAGAAAAGCTGTATCCATCAGTAGTTTCAGAAAAGTCAATGGCAATGGGAGTAAGAGTTTAGAGGAAGTGTATAATGGCAGTTTGAGTTCAGGTCCACATGATTCAAAAACGGGGTTGAATGAGCGGTTGAATGATAGTAGTGGGTTTAGTAGCATTTCACAAACTTTAGAAGGTAGTTTTGTCCCAATTCCTAGGCGCAAACGAGGTCTTGTTGGCCGGAGAAAAGTCGAGAATGCTAGTCAAGTGTTGAAGCCTGCCCGGCTGTCTACGGATAAAGTGGGAAATGTTAATCACGTTGCTAAATTAACAGGCGAAGAAACTGACAAGCAGGTCAAGTCTTTGAAGGTTAAACAGAAGAAAGGTTCTGATGATTTTAAAGAAAACAGAAATGGTGAAACTGAAACAGATTCAGGAAGGCATTTTGAGGAAGAAGATGCGCTTCCTGATCATTCAGTTGTAAATGGTGGTGATGTATCTCTGAAGAAATTTCGCACTGGCCATTCTGGTGAAAATAATGGTGATTCATCTTCAGAAAAGTCACTGCAGAAACGTAGTAGGAAAAGGACGGATTTGGCACCTGATAATAAGAGTGTTGCTAAGGAGGCTGAGCCATTAATTGATACTACTCATAAGGTCAGTAATGATATGAAAGATGATGACGAGGAGAACCTTGAAGAGAATGCAGCAAGGATGCTTTCATCACGGTTTGATCCAAGCTGTGCTGGTTTTTCTTCTAATGGCAATGCCTCTTCCTTGCCATCTACAAATGGCTTGTCTTTTTTGTTATCATCTGGTGGAGAAGTCATTGCCCATGGGTCTAACTACGTCTCGGGCTCTGAATCTGCATCTGTTGATACTGCTGGTAGAGTATTGCGACCCAGGAAACAGCACAAGGAGAAAGGTAACTCAAGAAAGCGGCGCCATTATTATGAAAACTCTGGAGACTTGGATGCATATTGGTTGTTGAACAGGAGAATAAAGGTTTTTTGGCCGTTGGACAAGAGTTGGTATTATGGCCTCATCAGCAACTATGATGAAGTAAAAAAACTTCATCATGTAAAATATGATGATCGAGATGAGGAATGGATTAATCTCCAACATGAGAGATTTAAACTCTTGCTGCTTCGTAGTGAAATTCCAGGTAAGCCTCAGAGAAAAAGATCTATAACAAGAAAGAAGCGCTGTAATGGTGAAAAGGGAAAATTGAAGCTCAGCAAAGAGAAGAACAGAGAGTTGACAACAGAGGATGATAACTATAAAGGGAACTTTATGGACTCAGAACCTATCATCTCGTGGTTGGCTCGATCTACTCATAGAGTCAAAACTTCCCCTCTCCGTGCCTTGAAGAAACAGAAAATTTCTGGTCTATCTCTGACCTCTGCGCCATTATTGTCGCCTGATGATGCTGTGTGTGGACATGAGAGTTCTGCTGGGGGTTCACAGAGCAGGGATAAAAGCAAGTTTTTTGGTAATTCTGCTCTGCCAGATAGATTTGCTGCTGGTGGATTGATTGGGGTGTCTTCCATGGAAAGCCTCATCAGTCTCAAAGATAGCAACCTACCCAAAGATAACAGGCTTCCTGTTGTCTATTATAGGAGGCGGTTTCGCCATGCAAGCAGTGTGCCACGTCCATCGTTTGAAGACAATCATGTTTCCACTAGCTTACCAGAGTCGGATGCTTCTGTAGGCCCTGTTGTTACTTCTAGAGCTTTGGCAAAACAAGACATTTCTCTGGGAAGATTGGATCCTGATGAGGCTTTGTGGTTGACTGATGTTACAGGGCTTTTGAAATTAAATATTCAGTTGGTAGAATCAAGACAGTTTAGGTTTGAATTAAGCTTCCCACTGCTTTATATGGGCAACTACTTATTTGGGAAAGATGGTACTTGGTTCTTTCATGCATTATTGCTGCTCCAGCATGGTACACTGAAGACTATGTGGCCTAGGGTTCACTTGGAGATGCTTTTTGTTGATAATATAGTTGGATTGAGGTTTGTTTTGTTCGAAGGTTGCTTGAAGCAGGCTGTGGCTTTTGTTTTCCAGGTCCTGGCTGTATTTCATCAACCCACTGAGCATGGGAAATATGCTGACTTGCAGTTACCAGTTACTTCAATAAAGTTCAAATTCTCTTGCATCCAAAATTTCAAGAAGCAGCTTGTGTTTGCGTTCTACAGCTTTTCTGAAGCAAAGAGTTCAAAGTGGATGCACCTGGACTGTAGGCTTAAAAGGCATTGTTTGCTTTCTAAGCAGCTACCTCTATCAGAGTGCACTTATGACAACATTAAAGCACTTCAAAAAGGAACTAGTCAGTTTCTCTGTTCTTCTATTTGCAGTGGTTCTTCCAGTATTAAGGTATTCATTTTTTTGTATTATATATTTAAATTTGTTTTGAAGATCATAACAACTTCCACTCATTGTTTCAGATTTACTAAAGGATTGTAATCCTGTTTCAGAACCCGTCTTTTTTACCTCCCAACACTCACTCTCAATATCTATTTCTATTTATATATATATATAGGGGCTTGTGCATAAGTGTCTGCATTTTTCTGGTATGTGTACCATGTATGCTTCCATTTCTTATTATCTGCTTGGTTGCAGCGTTTCAGTTCTTCCTTCTGTGTAATAGTCTGAGTGTTGAATCACTGACTGTACTTTGAATTATCTCCATGTGCTTCAATTGAGGCCAACAGCAGTTGGTTGGCCATAGCCTTTTGTTCATGATTTCATTTTTCATTTATTATTATGGTTAAGATTTAGGAGCTGTTGATTCTACTTCTCTCTCTCTCTCTCTCTCTCTCTCTCTCTCTCTCTCTTTTCCTTTTTATCATGCAGATTGTTGGTGCAGCTAATAATTGATATTAACTGCTGTGAATCTTACCATATTCAGGATCCAATAAAGAGGTCTAGGCAGTGTATGAGCGTTGTGGGTATCTCCAAAGAATCCACTTATGTAAATGCCAGTCCATCTTCTCCTAATTCTGACAAGTCTTGCAGATGGTTCCCTCCATTTGCACTTTCTTTTCGTGCTGCACCCACCTTCTTTCTTGGTTTGCATCTTAAGCTGCTTATGGAACACAGTGTGACCCACATCAGCTTTCAGGAACGTGTTTCTGTAGAGCATCCAGAAAACTCTGGTAGTTTGTTAGCAGACGATTGCTCTAATGTGGAAGACTACCACAACAAAGATTCAGAAAGCGCTCCTAGTAATAATACCAAGTCTTCTTACAGGGATGCTGACTGTGATGGATGCCTATCTTGTGCTAAAACTGAGCCACAAGCTATTGGTATCTCTGCTAAGAGTGTTAGAGATTGGATGGCGTCCTCTCCAAAGCACCTTAATGATGATGCAGATGTTGAAACTTCTGCCAGCTCCAAGGATCCTGGAAAATTGGCAACTCATGCTATTGACTCACCACAGAAGTGGCAATTCCGCCTTTCAGACCATTCAGAGTTGGAACAACATGAACTATCACCAAAGCCATCAGTTGGACATAAGTTGGGTACTGGTTCTCCTCTTCTGAATGGTATCACAGTTGAAATTCCATTGTTCAATCAATTTGATAAGCATGTTGATAAGGAATTACATGTTGCTCAACAATCTAGTGATATGTCTTGGGATATGAATGGTGGCATTATCCCCAGTCCTAACCCTACTGCTCGCAGAAGTACCTGGCATCGAAATAGAAGCAGTTCTACATCTTTTGGATCCCTTGCGCATGGATGGTCAGATGGAAGGTTTGACTTTCTCCAGAATAATTTTGGTAATGGACCTAAGAAGCGACGAACTCAGGTCTCATATGCATTGCATTTCGGAGGTTATGATTACAGCTCAAAGGATAAAAGCCATTCACAGAAAGGGCTTTCACATAAACGAATTAGGACAGCAAGTGAGAAGAAGTCACTAGATGTTTCTAGAGGTTCTGAAGGAAACTTGGAGTTGTTATCTTGTGAAGCAAATGTGCTAATTACACTTGGTGACCGGGGATGGAGAGAATGTGGAGCACAGGTTATGCTAGAGCTTTTTGATCATAACGAGTGGAAGCTTGCTGTAAAAGTTTCAGGCACTACAAAGTATTCATACAAAGCACATCAATTTCTGCAGCCTGGGTCAACAAATCGCTATACACATGCTATGATGTGGAAGGTAGGAAAGGATTGGATACTCGAATTTCCTAATAGGAGTCAGTGGGCTCGTTTCAAAGAGATACATGAAGAGTGCTACAATCGGAACATCCGTGCAGCATTAGTTAAAAACATTCCGATTCCTGGGGTTCACTTGATAGAGGAAAATGATGATAATGGAATTGAAGTTCCATTTGTTCGGAGTTCATCTAAGTACTTTCAGCAGGTTGAAACTGATGTTGAGATGGCTTTGAATCCATCAAGGGTGCTATATGACATGGATAGTGATGATGAGCAGTGGATGTTGAAGAATCAAACTTCTTCAGAAGTTGCCAATAGCAGTTTGTGTGAGATCTCTGAGGAAATGTTTGAGAAGACAATGTACGTGTTTGAGAAGGCTGCATATTCTCAACAACGTGATCAGTTTACATCAGATGAAATCGAAGAGCTCATGGCTGGTCTTGGCCCATTGAAAGCAATCAAAATTATCCACGAGTATTGGCAGCAGAAAAGACAGAGGAAGGGGATGCCTTTAATACGTCATCTCCAGGTTCTTTCTGAATTTCTGTATTTTTTATGTTGTTTTGTTGCTTCAAGAAATGCATGGCATCATTTTGTGCTTGTTCATAATGTTAAGATTGTTGAAGTTATGTCCTTGGCAGAAAGGCCAAGTATTCGGTTCTGGAATGATCATGGATTCATGGTATTGAGGTGATTATTATTATTGAATTGCATTGAACCCTTTTCTCCCCTTTCCTCATTTTTAATATTTTTTATTCATGTAGATCATAATTAGAAAGATGATGAGATAAAATGAGAAATATGGACATTGACAAAGTGATTTGAAAGGGAGCAAGCCAGAACTAGAATACCTCTGCAGAAAGTCTTGATAGTTATGTTTAAATTGTTTAGTACCTTATGGAATTATAATTGAATAATTGGTGGGTAATCTATGTTATTTTGATTAGAAGTTAGTGTGGAATATTGTGTCATTTAGAGTAACAAAGTTTATAGTTATAGACAATGTAAATATAAGAAGAAAAACAAGATGAAGAGAGTTTCAAAGGTAAAGATGAAATGTGAAGAGGGAAATGAGAAATTAATTCTTTGTATAAAACAAAGGGGAGAAATGAACATCAAGGATCTTCAGTGACAGTAACTGGTTGGAATCACATAGCTATTACGTCAGTTTTTTATATGGGCCTATTTTTGAACCCTAATCTCTAAATAACCGCCAATATACACTTATTCATGGTATGGCCTATATAAAAGATCTGTATTACAAAAGAAAAAAAGTGTGTTGGTCTTCTTTTCCTTTCCTTTTTCCCCTTTTATCTCCTTAAGGTCTATAATTTTGACTTAGATGTTCAGTAGTCTAGCTATTTTGAAAAGTAATGCCCCTTGATTAAGTAGCAAGTTGAAGAAGAAGGTATATTTTGGTAAAAATGTGAAAAATTTGAAATATCGTAGAAGAATCATAGTGGACTAACATTTCTGCTTGTATGATACATCAACAGTGGATTAACATTTAGAGAGCTAATGTATTCTGCTCACAGCAGTTCCACGTATAGACAAGATGATCATAGAGGAGATAATCATTCCAGGGCATGTCCCTACTCTTTTCATTAGCCCTTCATACTCGATCAATGTAGTCTTTCAATATCCGCTGGCAGAGTTAAAATTGAGATAGGCTGTGAAAATAAGTTTATCTCTTGTGTTATTTGAGTTTTTTCATGTTACATTAATGCTTCAGAAACCTGCAGTTCTCGCCGACAGTTTAGATTCAGAGTTGATGCTAGGACAGTTTGAATGACAAATGCGTTGTTTGGGTCATAATGCAGATGCGATCTGATAAGTTCAAATTGAGTTAATGAACTCACGATTGAATATTAGGCTCAAACTTAAAAATTCCTTCAACTGCAGGAGATGGAAAACATAAGTGTGACTTAAGAACCCAAAAAATTAAGAAATGCTGAACAATTCTTGCTTCAGGTTCATCACTTTTTGTTTCCATTGCTGATCCACATCGTTGGTGAAGATGTTGATGGTGCAGACATCAATTTGTAAAATTATGATGTGTGTGATGACTCTCATAACTACATCATATATACTCTCTCTCTCTCTCTCACACACACACACACACGTACGCGTGCGTGCATGCACACGTACAAAAGAATTCACTAGGTGGTTCTGCTTTCCATCAATGAGTGATGAATTTATTTTGTAAGACCTCCAATTTTTGCTAATGAATTTATTTTGTAAGACCTCCAATTTTTGCTATAGTACTTATTTTTGTAAAGATGATTTTAGAATCTTGATCTAATTTGCTTCATTATGTGTATGTGTCATCTAGGCTAATGAATGTTTTTTTTTTGAACAGCCCCATTAGTTCTAAGTATATAAATTATTTCTTTGGTTTTTCTTTTGGCTTTTGCTTAACAGACTAAGGTGCACTGAAGTTATACCTAGATGAGTTAAGGATTTTCTAACAAGCAAAAAGCCACTGCTAAATTAAAAGATAGGCTCTATCCTTAGCTATTTCACATACATATTAGGAATAGGTTATGCACAGAAAAGGGAAGGGCTTTTGGAAGCCATGCTACTTTCTGCTTTTTTTTTTCCATGCAACTTAATGCACACGCCTTGCAAGGTCTTATTTCAAATTGTGCAAATGACCTTATGTTGCACATTACATCTGTATGCTGTGCTGATTGGCTGTTCTATGTTCCTAGCTAAATTTTATTTTATAAATTTGGGGATGATTCTCTTATATTTTTGGTCCATATTTGGTTTATCTTCACTACATTCTTTGCTTGTGCATGGATTTTTTTTTAATGCATTTCTTATCCTGTTTAGGCATATTATTGACTTGGTATTTTTATTTATCTTTGCATGGGCTTTATTCAGCCACCGCTATGGGAATGGTATCAGCAACAGGTGAGGAAGTACGAGCTAGCAATGGCTAAACGTAACACAGCCCTTCCTAATGGATGCCATGAGAAGGTTGCACCTATTGAGAAGCCTCCCATGTTTGCTTTCTGCTTGAAACCACGTGGGTTGGAAGTGCCCAACAAGGGATCCAAACAGAGGTCACAGAGAAAAATTTCAGTTTCTATCCAAAGCAATGCCTTCCTAGGAGATCATGATGGTTTCCATGCTTATGGTAATGTTATTTGCCCTTGGGCATTTGTCACTGAGCTTTCTTTCTTCCATTTACTTTTGACCTATTCGTGCAAACCTTCTTCTTAGTCTTAACTATTTGTTGCATCTAGGAAGAAGATCAAATGGATTTGCTTCTGGTGATGAAAAGCTTATATATCAAGGATATAATTATGATCCTTTAGAAGATTCTCCATTGCCTCGGATATCACCAAGGGTATTTTCACCTTGGGATGCAGGCGGGAAGGGATATTTTTCAATGAGTGGTGATCTGTATGATCGGAATCATAACCAGAAACTTTACAGGAACAAGTCAAAGAAACCTGGGGCATTTTTGTTTCCGGATGATACTCAAATGGTTGCTTCATATAATCAGAGAATGTTTGACAAGAGAAATGGAGTTCATCGACGGAATATGGGCTTTTCTGAATGGCCAAGCCAGCGACATTACCACTTAGATGGGCCTTCAAGCCATGGCTCTAAACAGTTTGATAATTCAGATCTCGATGAGTTCAGGTTGCGTGATGCGTCTGGTGCAGCACAGCATGCAGTTAATATGGCTAAATTAAAAAGAGAAAAGGCTCAGAGATTGCTTTATAGGGCGGATCTAGCCATTCACAAGGCTGTGGTTGCCCTCATGACTGCAGAGGCAATCAAAGCTTCTTCTGAGGACTTAAATAGTGATGGGTAGATTGAGAAAGCAATATGAGATGATAAGGACAGAAAACCTGTCAACCCTTTAGAATGTGTTTCTGCAGCCAAATAATCCAGTTATACAATTGACATTTTTTGCTGGAGCATTGTGGCGTTTCCTTTCTCAGTGGTGGTGGCCTTTTTGTCTTGTACCACTAATTCCAGAGGGCTTCTAACAGGAGGGCGATGGCAGGTGGAGGGGAGAACCTTTATGCTTCTGCCTCCTCGCATTGTCATTGTGGTTGCAGTTTTGGGACAACTTCACGGTGTTTCTACCCACTATTTTTTTTTTTTTTTTAAATCCCAGCAGCAGGTTCACATGCCCTGATCCAGCAGGTAAGGGGTGTTTGGAATTTTGGCTGGCAATCTTTGTACAGATTTTTTTCCCCTCTTTTTTTCTCTCTTTTTTTTTTGGCTTGACCTTGATATCATAGTAGCAGTTGGCCAAAATAATACAACACCCCTTGGAATTGAATTACAAATTCCTGTCTGATTGAATGTTGGAGCATTCACTGGATAGATATGTAACTACAAGAACTTGTCATCTCTTGAAGAAGAAGAAGGAAAATGCTGTAAGTAAATGATCTTATAAATTTTCATTCAGATTTATTGGAAGCTCAGAATCTGTTGAAATTTCCTTATTATTTCATGTTCTTGGCCAATTTATTAGTACTAATCGACAGGTAGATATTTAGAACTTCGTGGCTATACCATTCTGATCTGTTTGCCCCTTGTCATTATTTAGTTGTTTTAAGGAATTGGCACATCTGGAGAAGCTTGTCGACTTTAATTTCTGGTCTGTCCCTTCCCGCACAACCCTTTATCTTTAGTTGCTTGGAAAAACATAAGCAACACTGTCAAAGATTGTCCCCCGTGAACATGACCAGGTCAAGCTGTTTTAGATTTCTTTCATCGTTTTTGCCTTGTAAATGATTTTACATTTGTATATATGGGTTTGCACCCTTTCAATTATCCCTTTCTTTTATCAGGAAAAATTAACTGAAAGCCTAAAATGAAAATCTTAACATATAATATATAGGGAGTGAGTGATGTTTATATGTATATTATTTATGTATCTGTGTGTGCGTGTTGCACGTGTACACAATTCAACTTATGCTACCTCTTTGTAGTGCACCTTGATAATTGCAACCGTGGTGGTCATGATTTGACTTGTTGGTATATGAATTTGATGGTGATATCTGGTGGATGGGGTTCTGTCTAGTTGCTAATGGTGATAAAAATGTATATCATTTAGTTTGCTTCTTCACATGTATCATTTAGTTGCCGTATACTGATTTAATTTTGTTTTTATTTTGGGAAATTTTGTTTCTCAACTCCCTTTTCCCTAGTTACTCAGAAATTTGATAAGTTGAGCTGGCTCACTGGTTTGTTTGTTTTCTGTTCATCTTTTGATTTTTGGTTTAAACTAGAAAAGAACGATGTTAAGTTCCAGGAATCATTTCTACAGCTATAATATGGAGTGGTGTTTATTTATTTATTTATAGATAGGTTGCGGGCCATTTTAGTGCATGTTGTTACTTGTTTTAGTGTATGTCGTTGTTTTAGACTTTTAGGGCTACCATGATACTAACGAAAAATGACCGACCTTAAATTTTAAGAGCAATTAGCTGTAGTAGTGTATTTTGATTTTCAGCATTAATTTCATGGCTCTTCTGTAAATTATTGTTCAGCTTCAACCTGATCCTTGTGCTAATATATATATGTTTCGAGGTGGCAAACCTCAATCTTGACACCGATTGGAAACTCAAATTTTATAAGAATTTAATCAATTGAATTCTATTTTGTTGATTCACATGTTTGAAAATCTATAATTAATAAAATTCAATTCTTGAGTCATTTTTTAAAAAATGAGGTCGTGTTAAAATAATAATTTTGTAAAAAATTTATATATATTTGAATTTTAATAATAAAATTTAATTAAACTAAAATTTTTTTGCGTGAATTATTTAAAATTAGCTAAATCATTGTGTTTTTAAAATAAACAATAATTTATTACTACATTGTATGACCCCTATATTTAGAGCATGGAACGTCTACGTAAGTTGAAAACTTAAGACGTGGTTGGAAAATCTTGGTCGAATTTATTTGATATTAATAAACTGGCCTAATTAATTAAATATTAATTTTTTTTTCAAGGGATAATTTATTTTATTTTAGCTTACACATATTTTTTATAAAAATATTTAAAATTATGATAAGATAATATTTTAATAATAATTATAAATCACATATATTAAAATATTATAAATAATATAAATTAAATAAACAAAATATAATCAAAATGAGGCAAAGCATTTTTCATATATAGAAAAAATGAAGAATACTTTATTCAACTTAACTTTAATATTAAAATTAATTAGAGTAATATTAAAATCAATTATAATAAATTATATGAATTATTTGTTTTTACTCTAAACAGTTTTGAGAAATATTTTCTGACACTTATAATATTTTTAAATTATATTATATTCCTTTATTAAATTATATTATATTTTTTTCTTAGGTTTATCTTTTTTTTTTTTCTTCATAATATATTCAATCATCTTAATCGCAATCTGTCTATATTTCTACTTTTCGCTTTACGTGTCTAAATTATTTTAATTTTCATTCTCTCATTTTATCCATAATTAATGTGACTATCACTTTATTTCTAGTGCTTTAATTACGAATCTTATTTACACATTCATCTTAAAAAAATTTATTTTGACAAAACTCATTTTTAATACATATTATTTTTTCATTATTCAATACTTATTATTATACAACATAACTGGTTGAATAAAAAGAATAGCTTAAAGAAATTTATCTTCTATTTAAAGAGCAAATAAATATGAAGTAAAATTATGTAACTAATGAATCTTTTATGTTGAACAATTGATATTTTACTATTTAATAAATAATTATTCACTCGTAAAAAATTAAAATTACTTTTTGATAAAATCTCAATTGTTATCAAATTAACGATGACATAAATATAATAGGTCATATTTACAAATATGAGAAGAATGCATGTTTACATGATAATAACTGGATGACTGAGTTATTAATTCAAAGATTTAATATAATATTTTGAAGGATAAATTACTATTTAGTTTTTAAAATTTAACATTATTAATAATTACATATTTTTATTTTAAAAAATTAATTAATTAATTTATAATATTTAATTCTATCAATAATATTAGATTTTTTGTCAATTTTATCATTAAAATTTATAAAAATATTACAACACCCCCTCATTCTCATAGCTTTTGCCTCTCTATCACTCTCTTTGATACATGCATATAATTTATTTTTTCATATTAGATGGGTTTACACAATCGATTTTTTTTTCCTTCGGGCAATTGGGTTTGTAGGTTTAATCTCACATATAAAATTTTACCTTCCAATTCTTTAATTTCTCTCTTTCTCTCGCTCTAATCTCAAACCTATTAATTTTTCTAGTTTTTTTTTTCACTGTCTCTGTTTGAATTAGATATGATTTTATTGCTTACAAAACCAAGAAAGTGGAGCGTCATGGATGGCAAAGGCTGCAATCAAATCTCACACACCGACTCTCTATTCTTGTTGTTATATAGTTCAATGGTAATGGAGGCTGAGAAAATGACAAAGATCTCCAAGAACTAGGCCATTGCCTCCAAGACAGTTACGACGTTGCTCAAAACATCACCAAGGGATGTCGTCTATTAATCCAAGCGAATGCGTGGGAGCTCGCATCATCTTTATGTTCCATGTTGACGTGTCAATCTAACACCAGCACCGACAGTGGCAGCCCCTCTAATATGTGTCGTGTGTGATCATAGGATACATGGGGTGTCCATTGCTAAGTGATTTTGGGTGTAATGTATCGACTTTAGAGATGCACCCAGCCAACTGGTTATTAAGAGAGTAGTTTGAGTCAGGGCGCCAAGTACTTGGGTTATCGTGTTCCTCATGGTGAATTGCTTCTGTGTTTTTAGTGACTGCAGAGATTATAAATTTAAATAGAGTTTTTTATATTTTTTAGTGGTGGTGGTGGTAGTGGTGTTGGTTGTAGTTATGGTTGTAGTGGTGGCGGTGGCCATGGTGGTACTAGGTGGGTAAGGAAGAATTTTTTGTGGTGGTTTTGGTTTGCATGTTTGTATTAGGTGGCACATAAATTAAAATTAAAATGTAAATAAAAGGTATTATGAACTTTTATATTAATTATAACGGTGGCAAAATAGAAATGTGTTTTAGTATAATTTTGAAAATATAAGAATGTATTAGTATAATATAGAAAAATGCAGGGGTATCAATATAATTAATTCAATTAAATATTATAAACTAATTAATTAGTTTTTCAAAATAAAATGATATAAGTATTAATTTTATTAAATTTTAAGAACTAAATAGTAATTTAACTTATTTTGAAATGCACTCAAATTAAAGCCAGACTAGCCAACAAATGTTACAAGACTAAGGCCCAGCCCATACCATATAGGGTTGAGTATTAAATTCAGGGATTTCGAATTGATCTAAATCCCTAAAAAAAAAATCAAAAAAGAAAATCTCTGAGACTCAAAAAATAATCGAACCAAATCAAAATCGAATTAATATAACGAGACGATACGGGAGATGTTTTGATATCCGTATCGAGAACCAAACCGAATTGAACCGAATCTCCAAACCGCTTAAATAATTTATATGTATTTATATAATTAAAAATAATATATATA
>CANXYC011670393.1:0-22761 GCA_948193065.1 Aleurites moluccanus
CCTTTATTTTTGCTTTTAAAAATGAACTACGTAATTTTTGTTCAAGCACAATTTTGGATTGTTATAAAATACATTGAATTTGAAGAAGCAGAGGTCTACTTTAGACTTCTGGATTTCTTGATTTGTGACTAAGAATATGGAGAAATCACTGGAAACAGTTTTGAAATTGACCAATTAATTAAAGGTAAGTTACAAATCTCTAGATATGATCAGTAAACTATTATGTGCAGCAATTCTTGTGGCTAAATAACTATAAACATGCAGAAGGAGATGGAGAATTAGGAAGCAACAATTGTTGAGGAAGAAAATGAATTGGCCTTTAAAGGTTTGGAAAACAGATTGTGAGATGGGTTTCACAACCAAAGGAAAATAAACAAGAGAATGAGAAATTCAATGTGGAAGCCTGCAAAGAATTTATCAGCGTAATTTGTACTTCATTATCTCCCTCTCCTTTTCCTTATGTATGAGAAGTTTTTCTTTTTAGGGAAATGTATGATGAGGATTGGGATTAAAAGTCGTAACCTTTCAGTCTGAAAATGACTTCAATGTTATTCAACCTAAACTCATCAGCAATATTAATATTTTTTTCAATATTATGATGTGAATTTGTAAAACCTGTCCTGCTCCATACCCACTTTTGCCTACCTTGAGAGGCAGAACTGGGTATAGACTATAGACTATTATTCGATATTTTCACAACCGGACTGATTAAAAAACAGATAAAAATAGAGAGTTAGAAATTTGATCAGAATTGAACCGGTTAAACTAAAAAAAATCGATATACATATATATGTATATATAATTTGATATTTATTATATATATAATGAAAATAAATATAATATAATTTTTAAATCAAAAATTTATATAAGATCATAATTTTTATAGTGTCAATTCAATCACATTAAGTTAAAAGTTATATATATAGTAAGTTATGGATATTTACTTGCTCAAACATCTACTCACGCAATAAGATAACATGCAATAGGGTTATAATTTTGGCATCAGGTAAAATTGAAACGAAATTACTGAAATTTTTTTAATTTGCATCTTTTTTTTTTTTTACAAAAACGATGTCGTTTTGATAAAAATAAAAAATTAAAAAAATTAAAAAATTAAAAAAAAATCTCACCTACTCGAACCGAAAAAATTGATTTAGTTCGATCGTTTCATCAGTTTTTTAACCGATTTTTGGATGAGGAGTAAATAAAAACTGACCGGATCATCTTTAATTTGATTCTCAATTTTTCAGTTCGATCCGATTTTAACAACTATGCTATTACTATACCAATTAGTAGCGACGAGAGAGAAGCCAATGGCATGAAGAGAGCAATTGACTTTGCTTTTGGAGATTTCTTTACACTAAGTAAAAAAAAAATTAGGTGCAATTAATTTCTTTCATTCATCTTCTTAATTTGTCTAATACATTGCTATGGCCATTTAAAGTTTTTACAATTTGCCGTGAAATTTAGGAAAGGGTATGGAGAAATCAGCAGAACTTGCATTGAGATTGGCTGATCAATTAATTACTACTCTCTGGATTTAATCAACTATTGTGTATGTGTACTTTTCTATGATTGAAACTATATTTGCAGAGGGAGATGGAGAATCAGCTATAGATAAAATTGTTGAGCAAGATTAAGAGCTATGATAAAATTGTTGTGCAAGAGAATCAGTTAGATAATATTGGACCATGGACTTCACACGGCTTCAATCATGGGTGTAGTGGCATTGGGTTTTTATCCTGCTGTGGGCCTTTTAGACTGCTTGCTTCTCCATTTAGGCCAGCAGATGAACTGGGCGTCGCAGTGCATGGCCGGGCTTCATATTTCATGTGGGCTTCCAGCATTTTCTCCTCCAGTTTGGGCTTGGCTGCAGCTTCTAGGCTGTCCAGGATATCGGGCCTATCTTCTTGACAAGGCTGGCTGCTGGCCTTCCTTCCTTTTGCTGGGCTCCTTGGGCTTCTTGTACAAGGCCCTTCTGTCTTTGAGCCATTTTAACTCATATGCCCTCTCTTTTTTGTTTCATGATGTGAGACTTCATATTCCAACAGTTAGACTATGCTTTACGAGAAATAAAGCGCGTAAGAGAGGATAAGGACTTGAAGGTGTGTAGAATAAAGAATTCTTTTCTGTTGGGTGAATCTCCAAAGATATGAAAGATATCCCTCCAAGCCGTACATACAAATAGATTTTTAAATTCTTTAATTTTTAACCAAATTAAATAATAAAAAAAAATATTCAAATTAAAATTATTTAAATTCAATTTGAAAAATCAACTTAATCGGTTTGACAAAAATAATAAAAAAATTAAAAATTGAATAAATCATGAAATTAAATAAATATTAAAATAAAATTATATTAACTATTAATCTTATCAATATTATAAAAAAAAAAATTTATGCACTTAAAATTCTACAGTATTATAATGATAAAATTAGAATAAAATATCCATAAAAAAATCAATAATGATCAAAATAACAATATAAAAATTCTCTAAAATATAAAATTCAAGTTTAAATCGTAATTTATAAAAATAAATAGACAATTTAAAAAATTATAAATAGATGAACAATCAATTTAAATAATAATTAGAATATTTAAAAAAAAAATTCTCCAATAACTCTTCAATTCATGTTATTTTAAAAAATATTAGAATAAATATCTAAAAAAATATAATTTCATCATATTATTAATTTAATTCTATTTAATTAAATTTTTATTTTCTTAAATCATAACTAAATTAAAAATATAATTTATAAAAATTTTAAAATCACAACCATAAAACAACCTAAACCATTATTTTTTATTTGAATTGATTTGCTTTAATCCCTGACGACTTTCATCGAATACAATTCTATATGTATCTATGAAAATGTAGATAGTGAATGTTTTGAGATACTATACAAACTTAATAGAAAACATATTCAGTAATCAACCCAAATGCCAAATTGCACGAGCCTAACTCTCTGCACACAAAAAAAAAAAAGTTATTTTGCTTCAATCCTATTACTCGCATCAGTTTTTTTTTTTTTTTTTTTTCAAGCGATATATAGAATTTATTAAAAAAATCTGCCAAGACCAAAGAACATCAAAGCTGAGTAAGAGTAAAAGGTGGTAGAAAGCCCCGTGACACTTATTTTTTTTAACTACCCCATCTATACATCCTAAAGCCAGCCGGTTCCAAAAACGGAAGGAGGAAAATACCCAGCAACAATCTCTACCTAGATATCTTCTTAAATCCAAAATGGCAAAAAGCCCAAAGGGCAACCTCAGTAACAAAGATTATCAAAGGCGCAGAACACAAATAGCCAAAATTGCAGAACAGAAGTTATAGGTTCGACAATACAGCACGAGCAATGTACATTTCAATACCAAGCTATCCGTGTATCCATCCGCCAAAACCAAAGAATCCAAAGTTCCCTCTAAACTACAGGGTTCTATAACTAATACATAGAATTAGTGGATCAAAATTTCCCCAAGTGAAAATCTCCACACAAGTCAAGGAAGAAGAATTAAAGGTGATGGCATTTTCCTGGAGGGGCCTCCACCTCTGTCAACTCATGACCTCCACTCGTTGTCACTGTCCAAGGAATTTATAATTATTTGAAGGCTCTTATACACTATACAAATCTACTTCGCTTTACCAAATCAAGCTCAAATCTTGAGCTGTTAAAGTTTTTTTTACCCCATCTTTTAATTGTTGGGCGAATTTAATTAACATCAAAGGAAAATCTCTAGACGTTAATAGGAGTTGAGGAAAACACTCAAAGGCCTTGCAAGTGATTAGAAAGCCAAAATGGGCAATGGGCTTGCTTAGAAGAAGTTTCTCAAATTTTCTATTTTTGGATTTTCAACAAACAAATGGAGAAAAGTCATACAAGGATATCGAATAGGTAAAATATACAGGCAAAGAGAAAACAGTTTAGCTGAAGAAGAGGATTGCTCTCTACTCAATCTATGGTTTAGAAAGTTATATGTAAGCTCATTACTGCTACACCTAAAATAACACTCAACTTATAGAGGTTTTGGGTTGATCTCCAAGGAAAACCATAATATTCCTCAGAAACTAACAGTAAAAAACACCAAGACCATAATAAAACTTGACACAGCATATCCAAGTACTGAACCCAAAAGAACAAAAATAACAAGAATAAACAGCATTCAACAAATTCATAATAAAGCCAGATAATAAGCATTCATATAACTATTTAAGATTAATAAATTCAGAAATATTTAAACCATTACAGATCCCAACACACCAACATTTAAATTTATGAGCATACTCCTCCCTAAGAACTGACTCCTCATGAGCCAATAGCCAATCCAACCAATAACAAGAAATCCAATATACCAAAAACTTTAACTAGGGATCACAGTACATCATTAGCTAAAAAAGGGCAATTGCACAAATTATTAGTTCGAAAATGAGCAGATTGCATATAATCACAAAACATTTAAATCAATCAATCAATAAACACCAAAACCTACCTTCATAACAATAACCCACCAATCCATTTCTCAAATGCTGACAGCAAATCCATTTTAACAAGCATTAATAGAAACCTATAAATCTAAGCTTTGGCAGAGGCCAATAATGCATTATATATTCTCAGAAATAACACATCCATTAGATCTGGAGCAATTTCATCAAAAGAGCACATAAATCTTAAGATCCAAATTAACTATTGCTACTTTACAAGTCTTAAAATCACAACATACTCATTTAAATTTAAAGGAAAGAAGAAAGTTCTAAGAAATGAACTCTGAAAAATAAGCTCAAAACCTGAGCTTGGTAAAGAACCACCTATTCTTGCCAGTCTTGAACCTCTCCTCGAATCTCGCCTTAGTCTCCTTGGAAGCCGCCACCTTCTTCTCCTTGCTCTGCAAAGCGTCGACGGTTACAATGTCCTTGAGGTCGACATCGAGGGTGTAGCGAGTGGGCATCAAGTGCTGGTAGTTAATAAGCTTGATGAAGCACTTGACGCGAGATTTCTTGGCCGTCTTCTTGGCCGAGTCCTTCTTGATAACCTTGCTTGGGTACTTCTTTATCCCTGCAACCAAGCAGTGACCATAGGCGCGGTCACGTGTGCCATCGTCGAAGGACTTGACGATCACCGCCTTGCGACCAGCGTAGCGACCTTGGAGGACGATCACCGCCTTGTTTGGCTTTAGAAACTTCACCATTTCCTCGCCGCTAGTCGCTCTTAGTCTCTCTTTCTCTCTCGCTCGCTCGCTCTGTAAACCCCAAAAACAAATGGGATGAGAAGGTATATATAGTGGTGTAAATGAAACCCTAGCTCTTGATGGGTTTCTTTGGGCCTGATTTCGGATTTTCTGTAATTGGTTTGTTTTGGATTACACGGCAGAACAAACATTTTTTTTGTATTTTTCATAATTATTGTATAAATAATTTATACATTAATTTTTTTTTTATGACCATATATCTAAGAAAATAACTCATAAGAGAAAAGTTCTTATTATTTAATTATATATAATAAATATATTATATATATTTCTATAAATATAATTCTCATGTATAATATAAAATATATATTTAAATAAAATAAATGCAGTCATTAAATTATTATATCCGTAAATATAAACTCTTTAATCAAATCACAAAAATCATATTCCTATTTTTATTTTCATCTTATCTTTTTATTTATCATTTTAATTTTAACATAAACAATGAGATATTTTTTAATTGCATCTATTTACCACTATTTGATTATGTTGATTCTAAATAATCATATTTATTTCACTTAATTAAATAAGATAATTATTTTGACACATGATCATGTCTTTCCTAACCCTAATGTATATGTTTGTAAAAGATGATGCATTTTTATACATAGGAAATACTCTTTATCATATACTTTGAATTGTATTAATTGAATATTCATAATTTCATATTAAATTTTGAATCACAATATTATTTAATAAATTAATTGAAACCAACCCTTCCTGCATTATTTTAAATTTTATAATTAATAATTAAAATAAGTGTAATATGTTAGAGTTTGTTTGGCATTACTATTTGAAAATATTGGTTAAAATTAATTAATTTTTTTATATAAAATATGATGTGATATGTTTAATATAAAGAAAATCATCTACATTTTCAATATTATTTGATTTTCTAATAATATTTTTAAAATATCAAGATATTAATCATACAAAACTCAATATTTTTAACTTTGCAAAGTAATCCTTCTAAATCACTAACACCATATTTGAATTAAAAATTTTAAAATTTATAAAATTTATTAAAATTTAAAATCTAAAAATTATAAAATATTTAATAATGAGATTTTAGTTTAATGATCCTCCAATCATCTCAAAGGTTGAAAAATTTTGAATTCGAGTCTTATAATCAAAATTAAATTTATCAAAAAGATATTTTTTAAAAATCATAAATTTATAAAATTTCACTTATTTAACTTAAAAATAAAATTCATAAGTTTGAGTGATATTTTTATAATAAAAAATTTTAAAATTTTTCATTCATAAAAATAAAAATTCCTAAATAAAAAAATCCTTTAGTCATGTACTTGAATGATATTTTTATAATAAAAAATATTTTATTAAAATCCTTCAGCTGTATGATGAAAATCACTAAATCACAATATAAAATCATGAAGAGATTAATTCTTCTTTCCCCATGTTCCTTTTATTTAGCAGTGTCATCGATTTGATTTGATAGATTTAAAATATTTTTATCAAATTAAATCAATTTTTTTATTTGAAAATTTTTAAATCAAGTCAAACCATTATTATAGCCGAATTATTAATTTGATTTGATCACTTTCGGTTTATAAATTTTGAACCAAAGATATTTTTTTATAAACTATCATTATTTTATCATAAATTTAAAAAAAAATCGACAAAGTATTAATGATAAAAAAATTCCGAAAATAGTTTAATATATAATATAAAATTTATCTATTTTATTAATTAATACATCCAAATTTTATCTTATCTTTTTTCTAAAAAATTAAATTTTATTTAATTAATTTTCATAAATATATTTTTTTAATTTTAAATTAACGTTAGGTTTTAAAAAAGTATGTGAGCATATATATATATATATATATAACTTTGATTATGTTTGATTTAAAATCAAGAAAATAACTTTAATTATGTTTGATTTAAAATCAAGAAAAAACTCAACTGCAAATGAAATCAAATATTCTGCTTACTTTATTTTTCAAGCTGAAACTTTGATTATATTTGATTTAAAATCAAGAAAAAAACTTTGATTATGTTTGATTTAAAATCAAGAAAAAACTTAACTGCAAATCAAATCAAATATTCTGTTTATTTTATTTTTCAATCTGAAACTAAATCAAACAATTATAAGATCATTGATATTAATTAGATTTAATAAATTTAATTTAATTTAATTATTTGATTAGGTTTAACTTTCATCCTTATTTTTATCTTTAAGCCTATTAACTTAAACATAAAAAATTTATCGTCCAATTATCTTTGGAGAGCTCATGATTTATTTTTTCTATATTTACATGCTCTATTTCATCATTTCATACCAAGAATTCCCTAAAAATGAAATGTGGTAATTTCCTTCTAATCAATTGATTTCTACAATCTTAGATTAGGATATAGAGTAGAAGAGCGGAAGTGACGTGGGCTATTTGATTTTTTTTTAACAGTTTCGCTGCATAAAATTTAAGGGTAATTCAGGAAAAAAATAACTATTATGGTTTTTTTTTTTTTTTTTTTCAATTGATTAACATAAAATCAACAAAATGTAACATAATGACCATTTTGTTGAGCGGATTCAAAATTAAAGCACCATTAATTTAAAATTTGAACATAAAAACTACGATTAATGTATTTTATAATAATATAGGAGCTAAATAATAATTTACTCTGTACATATTCAAAGTCAGATTTTGACCATATATGCATCTCCATGCAGCTAACTACCTTTTGTTTTAGTTCATTTTTTTAGATGCATTTATAAAATATTTCCTTATAGTTTGTTTCGTAGTCAGTGATTATCTCTTTTAATATATGTATTTTTATGGATGAATTTTTAAACTTTATCATAAGGTATAAATATATCTTATCACTTGAATTATATTTTATTGATTCCTTCTAATTGATAAAATTATAATAGATATAGTAGATTTCGGATACCCATTTATATAACATATAAAATTTTAATTTGGATTTATAGAATATAGTCATTTTATACTTTTATACATTGATAAGTATATTTTATTTAATTAATTAAAATATTGGTGAGTATACATTACATGATCTACACATAATTTTAGTTTTTTAAGGAAAAGAAAAAAAAATCTAGTCATGTTAACCAACTTATAATTCTTTGCAATCCAGTCACTGAGGTTTAGCGCGTTTAATGTTATATTGCTGTCGTTTTGTCCTGCAGTAACAGAAAGCTTAATTAATTAGTTCCAGTGTGCAGACTGGAGAAGATAGCTAAAGAAATTAAGTGGAGCATAGTGTGCACGGTTCGGTTTGAATTAGAAATTGAAAAATCTCTAAATCGAACTTAATTTTTGGAGGTTTCAAAAATAGAGGAATTGAACTAAAATGTTTTTATAAAATATTCGAATCGAATCGAACTGATTGAATCGAATAGAACCGAACTTCCCATAATATCTCATCATATTAGCTGGAGTAGTAGAAAATTAAGCAATTTCTTGATTTGTGTTGCACCTCTTGAAGTTTAAGATTTAGTATTAACACAAATAGAACAAATAATTTTTTATTTTATATTAAAATAACAAAAATACATTATACTTGAACTTCAAGAAATGAGAGAAATACACTTGAACAGTCACAATACACTTGAACAAGGATACATACAGTACAAAAATGAGAGAAATCTATTATATGATATAAAGCTCATCACTAGATGAACAATACAATTTCAATTGATTTTGATTTAATAAATTACTATTTCATCTTTTTTTTCTATTGCTTTATTAAAACAACGCCGTTTGGATCTCAAATGTAATTTCACATTGAATTGCTGTAAAATTACTAAGTTATCTTGATTTTATCTTTAACCCGTTATAAAACAGCGTCGTATTAGGCTAAATTCGTCATTTTTACTAATGTGCGTCGCTTGCTATTCATTATTCTTGGAAAAGTAAACTCATTATTTTCTTTTCTCTCTCTGCATCCATCAGATTTTTTCGATTCCTATTGACACTCTATCTGCGTTTACTCTTCTTCTTCTTTCTTTTGAATCGTCACTTTCGTTTACTCTTTTTTTTTGGTTATTTTTTGTTCTATGGTTTTCAGATCAGTATCAATGGCTTCTTCATGGTTGTATTTTAAGAGTTTGCAAAGAAACAAACACAGTCGGGTTCTTTAAGGTTTTGCTATACAGACAAACAAATTTTGGGGGCAGGATGATGGTGATACGTGTTTATCTTCGTCAAGACCCTCACTGGAAATACCTTCACTCTAGGGGTTGAGAGCAACGACGCCATCGACAATGTTAAAGCTAAGATTCATGTATTTTTTTTAATTTTTCTTTTCTTATAATTGGTCTCTCTCATTGTTATTAATTTCTGTAATTATAGGCAATTTATTGATTGATTTTGAGCACGATCAATAATAGGTATGCACGATTGAGTTGAGAGATTAATTGATTATTGTTTCAAAGTGGGAAAGTTTTTATCTTTTTGACTGCCTTCTTCTTCAGTAGTGAAATTGGAGTAATAGTGATAATAAATCATCATCCATAAAAAAAAAAAAAACAAGTTCATAGAAAGAAATATAAAGAGAGAGAGAGACGATTGAAAATTAATGAATAGAAGAGAAAAACAGAGATCTACGGTTGGATATGGAAATGGTATGGTGAGATTCCTTTTTACAAGAGGAGTATTGGATGGGAGAGGGTAACGAGAGTTGGTTCATAAATATGCTTTTTATAAGCTCACTCTCTCTTTGATGCGGGCCAGCAGATAGAGGAGCGGACTTTACAGTTTTTGGAGAAGCAAGATAGGGTCTTTCTCACAGATTGCTTTTGAAAGGCCATAACTTTCAGCACAGGATGAGCCACGGGGCCCATGAGTACTTGTTTTGAAGCTCGATCAGAGATCTAGAACAATGCTTAAGAAACCTAACAGGACCCAATTTTGACCCCAAATTCATCCGTTTAAAGCATGAATGGAGCCTCTGAAGCTTTATGCGCATTCTTTTGCTTATTTGTGAACTGTTTATTTTTGTTACATTTTGGGCCAAAGCCCTTTAGCCCATTAGAGTTTTATTCTTCTTTTAGCATATAAATATGTGTGTTTTGTTTTGTAAGAGACAATTTCTGACGAATAAATAAAACTTAATTTGCTTTCAGTTTTGGTTTTCTTAGAAAACAACAAAGTTGATGTCTATTTCCTGGTATTTCTAAAATCAACAGGTTATAGAAGATTATTTTTCGGTATTCGTGCGCGAATCAATGGATTGTAATAGTATTTCGGTTCCATTGATATTTTCGCTGCATCAGTTGGTATCAGAGCATGCCTCCACGACGACAACAGCAGCAACGTCCTGATGAGGGGATCGAGCATGACCTAGAACAAAGGGTGGTGCGAATAGAGGAACGATTTGAACAGATGATAGGGCAGATTACTGACAGAATGGAAACCTTGATGGAGACCCATCTTAGGGCCAATCAGGGGCGATGACCTCGTCAACATAATCGTCGTGGTAATCCTGGTAGTGATGAGGACGATATGAGTACAGAAGAGGAGTACGTTGATGAGGCACCTCGCAGGCGCCGTAGACCTGTTGAGGAAGATGATGATAGGAGGCGTTGGGAGACGGGGATGCAAACTGAAATTCCTGAGTTTCATGGTAGCCTTGCACCTGAGGAATTTCTGGATTGGCTAGATACTGTGGAGGAGGTGTTCAAATTTAAGGGAGTGCATGAAAACAAACGTGTTCTCTTAATAGCAACCAGACTGCAAGGTCGAGCATCGACCTGGTGGCAGCAAGCGAAACTGTCACGTGAGAGGATGGGAAAACTGAAGATAACCTCTTGGGAGAATATGAAGAAGCACCTATGGATTACGTTTCTATCTTATAATTTTCAGAGAATAATGTACCAGCGGTTACAGAATCTGAGACAGGGAACCAAATCAGTGGATGATTATACCACTGAATTTTACCAACTAATTGCTAGGAATGAAATTCATAAGACAGAAGATCAGTTAGTGGCTCAGTATATTGGAGGATTGCGGGTTCATATTCAAGACACTGTCAATATGTTTGATGTTGTCTCTGTTTCGGCTGCACACCAGAGGGCTTTTGTGGTCAAGAAGCAGCAGGCACATTGAACAAGCAGCTTTGGTAATTCCTTTAATCCCACCAATAATAATATTGCTGGAAATCCTGTTGTGAATCATATAGGTGAGAATATAAATAAGACTACTGGGAGTGCTAATCATTTTAATAGGGGAGCCAGTAGTAGCAGTGGTATTAAATATTTTGCATGTGGGGAAATAGGTCATAGGCAATCTGAATGTAAGAAAGCTGGGGAAAAAATACTGTTTGCTGAGAATGATGATTTTGAGGAAGAATATAAAGATTTTGAAGGGTTACCAGTGTATAATGATGAGCCTTTAGACAAAGAGTTTGTAGGGGGAGATGTGGGGACTGCCCTAGTTGTAAGGAAGTCTTGTTTAACTCATAAGGCTGCCGAAGAAGATGACTGGTTGCTTAAAAATATTTTTCAGTCAACTTGCACCATTCTAGACAGGGTCTGTCATTCTGTCATTGATACGGAAAGCTGCGACAATTTTATTTCTGAGGAGGCAGTGAGAAAATTAGATATCAGGACAGAACAACATCCAACTTCGTACAAGCTTTCATGGCTTAAAAAGGGTGGTGAGGTAACAGTGTCTAAACGAGCCTTAGTCACGTTTTCTATTGGTGCATGTTATAAAGATGTTGTGTGGTGTGATGTGATAACTATGGATGCATGCCATTTATTATTAGGGCGACCATGGTAGTATGATAAGAGTGTGAATCATGATGGCTGGGCTAATACATACAGTTTTGTATTTGAGGGTGTTAAGATTGTGTTGGTGCCTAGTAAGCCAACAGTGGTTAAGACCTAACCTGTGGGGACCAGTACTAATCTGTTGTCATTGGTACAATTTGATGAGGAGATGCAGAGTGCTGAAACAGTTTTTGTGTTGATTGGAAAAGAGATTACAAAGTCGGCAAGGATTCCAAAAGAGGTGGTTCCTATACTTGCTGAATTTAGTGATGTGTTTCCTGAGGAGTTGCCCAATGGATTGCCTCCTTTGCGTGATATACAACATCACATTGATTTGGAGCTAAGAGTAGCTTTGCCTAATAGGCCCCACTACAAAATGAGCCCCATAGAGCATGATGAGTTGCATAGGCAAGTTGAAGAGCTTTTTGCTAAAGGCCACGTCAGAGAAAGCATGAGTCCTTGTGCAATTCTAGCCCTATTAGTGCCCAAGAAAGATGGTTCTTGGAGGATGTGTGTGGATAGCAGAGCCATTAATAAGATCACAGTGATTTACAAATTTCCTATTCCATGTTTGGATGATTTACTTGATCAGATTAGTGGTGCAACTATATTTACCAAACTGGATCTGAAGAGTGGGTACCATCAGATTCGAATTTGGCCTGGAGATGAATGAAAAACAGTTTTCAAAACACATGAGGGGTTGTACGAGTGGTTGGTAATGCCCTTTGGATTGTCCAATGACCCTAGCACTTTTATGAGTGTAATGAATCAGTTGTTAAGGCCGTTCATTGGCAGTTTTGTCGTTGTTTACTTTGATGACATTTTAATTTTTAGTGCTAATCCAGAAGATCACATGCTTCATATTCGGGTAGTTTTGAGTGTTCTTCACAGGGAGAAATTTTATACAGCGATAAAGAAGTGTATTTTTATGGCTTCCAAGGTTCTGTTTTTGGGATATGTGGTTTCAAGAGATAGCTTGCAGGTTGATGACTAAAAAATAGAAGCAGTAAGGCAATGGCCTACTCCAAAGACCATCACTGAAGTTCAGAGCTTTCATGGTCTTGCTTCTTTTTACAGGCACTTCATCCCTCACTTTAGCAGCATCATGGCTCCAATCACAGATTGCATGAAGGGTAGAAAGTTTGAGTGGACTGCCGAAGCTGAGATGACCTTCCAAGTGATCAAGGAACGCCTAACTACTGCACTAATTCTGGTGTTGCCAGATTTCTCACTACCTTTTGAGCTACACACAGATGCTTATAAGGTTGGCATTGGAGCTGCTCTAAGTTAGAATGGCAGACCTGTGGCGTACTTCAGTGAGAAACTGTCTGGTGCTAAATTGAATTGCAATACTTACGATGTGGAGTTTTATGCCGTTGTGCAAGTTGTGAAGCATTGGCGCCATTACTTGTTCCATAGGGAGTTTGTTCTCTACACTGATCATGATGCCTTAAGACATTTACAGAAGCAGGATAAGGTGTCTTCGAGACATGCACCCTGGGTTGCATATTTGGAGCGGTTTACCTATATGGTAAAGCATAAGGCTGGGATCACAAATTGGGTTACAGATGCCTTGAGTGGCAGAACAAATTTGCTGGTTTCCATGAGAGTTCAAGTTCCTGGTCCTGACTCTTTCCGTGACTTACTTGAAACTAACCCTTATTTTTCTGCAGTTTTACAAGATGTGTAGGCTGGAAAGAAAACATATTTTCTTTTCCATGATGGATTTCTGTTCAAGGGCAATCAATTGTGTATTCCTGATTGTAGCTTGCGATTGCAAATTATTCAAGAACTGCATGGGGAAGGGCATGATGGTAGGGACAGAACATTGCAGCTGGTTCAGGCTTCCTATTATTGGCCTAGCATTCGCAAGGAGGTGGAGAAATATATGTAGAGATGTAGGGTGTGCCAAGTTTCAAAGAGGGCTGCTACCAATGCTGGCTTGTATATGCCACTTTCAGTCCCTTTACAGCCGTGGATTGACATTAGCATGGATTTTGTGTTGGGATTGCCACGAACCCATCGAGGTAACGATTCCATCTTTGTTGTTATTGATCATTTTTCTAAGATGGTTCATTTTATTCCATGCAAGAAGACTACAGATGCTGTTCATGTTGCCCAATTATTCTTTTGAGAGGTGTACCGTCTAGATGGGTTGCCTAAAACCATTGTTTCTGATAGGGATACATGGTTCCTTAGCCATTTTTGGCGTAGCCTGTGGAAGATGGTCAACACACAGCTCAATTTCAGTAGTGCTTATCACCCTCAAACCGATGGGCAGATAGAGGTTGTTAACAGATCCCTTGGGAATTTATTATGGTGTTTAGTTGGAGAACATATCAAAGGGTGGGATCAAAAGCTATGTCAGGCAGAATTTGCTCACAACCATACTGTGAATCGTAGTACTAGATTCAGTCCATTTCAGGTGGTTTACTCTGCACAGCCCCGTGGACCACTCGATTTGATGCTTTTGTCTAGCAACACCAAGCTCCATGGGAAAGCTGCAGATTTTGTGCATGAGTTACAGGAGGTCTATAAGATAGTTTATAAAAACCTCAATGCAACCAATTCTAAGTACAAGCTACATACAGATAAGAAGCGCAGGCATACAGATTTTGAGGTAGGTGATTTTGTCTAGGCCATTCTAACCAAAGATCGCTTCTCAGTTGGGGACTACATTAAGCTATCTGCTAAGAAGATTGGTCCTGTGGAGATTATTGAGAAGATTAATCCTAATGCCTACTGACTCAAGCTGTTTAGTCACATTTGTACCGCCGATGTGTTTAATGTCAAGCACTTGATCCTTTTTCATGGTGACTCATCTGATGATGAGGTAGCTGCCAATTCGAGGGAGGATTTTCTCTACCCAGAGGAGAATGATGCGGGCCAGCAGAGAGAGAAGCGGGCTTTACAGTTTTTAGAGAAACAAGATAGGGCCTTTCGCGCAGGTCACCTTTGAAAGGCCATAACTTTCAGTACAGAATGAGTCACGAGGCCCATGAGTACTTGTTTTGAAGATTGTTCAGAGATCTAGAACAATGTCCAAAAATTCAACATGGCCCAGTTTTGACCCCAAATTCATCCGTTTAATGTATGAACGGAGCCTCTGAAGTTTTATGCGCATTCTTTTGCTTATTTGTGAACTGTTTATTTTTGTTACATTTTGGGCTGAAGCCCTTTAGCCCATTAGGGTTTTATTCTTCTTTTAGCATATAAATATGCGTGTTTTGTTTTGTAAGAGATAATTTTTGACGAATAAATAAAACCTAATTTGCTTCCAGTTTTGGTTTTCTTAGAAAACAACGAAGTTGATGCCTATTTTCTGGTATTTCTAAAACCAACAGGTTATATAAGATTATTTTCCGGTATTCATGCGCGAATCAACGGATTGTAATAGTATTTCGGTTCCATTGATATTTTCGCTAAGTCACTCTCTATGGTTGTTCCTTTTTCTTTATTTATTTCTTTCTAATTAGCACATATTTCGAACACATTTATATGAATTTTCAATGAGGAAGGCTAATGCTTCTCCTATGAAAAAGAAAGCAATAAAGAACAGGGACCCATATACTAGGAACTTGAAGTTACAACAAAAGAAGTGTGATATAGAAAACCAAAATTTTGCGTTCTTGAGTTGCTTAAAAAAATATGCATCAGTCATCCCATTTTCTTAATGTATCCTACTTTTAGAGTTTTTGTTCCATGCATTTCTGAGAGCTGCATTGTGCATCTAATACAAGATATCTCTAGGGTCCTTAATATGTGATATTGAACACTTATTGTGAGATAGAGAGAATAAATATTTTAATCTGATTTTGATTGCTTAATTTATATGTATTATGTATATTAATAGGTTGATTCTAATATGGGCTTTGAATTGACAAATTAAAGAGGTACACAATTAGAATAGAAAATAATAACTTTTAAACCCAAATACACCTAATGTATTTATCACTCTTAAAAGTATGATTAAAATTACAATACCTTAATTTACAAAGATGGACTCTCTAACTTTCTATTCTAGAATATGAATTTTTAAGCATTTATGAATTTGAATTTAAAACAAAATCTACAAAAAAAAAATTACTTATGAATATTTCATTTAATATATTGCATTTTCCCACCTAATTTGGAATTATTTCATCTTTCATAATTTCTTTTTGAAAAATATGTCACATCCCAATTTCAAGAAATGTGACGGTTCTAGGGTATGGGGAAGGCACAAGGTCACTTAAACCCGTAGAACCATATTCTGTATTTCTACAGAAAATTCGCCATAACTTCCCTACTTCTACAATCTATCTCAGGATTCAAGTCCCTCTTTTCATATTCAACAATAACACAACCTGCACAAATCAATACTTATATTCCCTTATTCATCTCATACTACAACATGCACATCACATTTAATACCTTTTCTCCAATTTGATATTTTACATCTCAATTACACAATTTCATTTTCATTATATATATATATATATTATCTTACTAAATCCTTCATTACAAGATCGTAGAACTACTAAAGAAAAATCCATAATTACAAAATAAAGAGTCTTTATATAGATACAGAAAATTTCACTCCAGAGGAAGAGGGAAGAAGTGGAATCACCTCTATCTACCTTGCTCCTGAAAAATATAAATCCACGAGAGTCAGATACGAATATCTCAGTGAGTAACAACATATTACCACACTTGTGGCTAGGTATTCAATGCTGTTTACAAGAAAAATAATAGTTCCATATATATATATATATACAACAATGAATATCAAATATTAATAAAAGGAATCATAGCTATTGTAAAAAATATTGTCAAATGTAATTTAAAGGTATATCAATGAATTGGTTATCAACAATTGGTTATAACAAATGCTATACAATTTAATAATAATGAGAATACCAATGTATTTCATTATGTTGACAGATAATCAATTTTACAAAAAAAACTCAATAAATGCTACATCTTGGTAGCATGCCTACATGGTAGTCATACGGTTGATCGGACCGCATGACTAGAGCCTTACCCCCCTTTAACTAGGGTCAGTAAAAAAGTACAATACAAAGTCTCGATGTATTATCATAGCCCCATTGAGAGGGATATCTATCATGTACACACTATACATTAATAAGGTTCATTACATAATGACCTAAGGTCCATTATGCATTTATCAATAACATTAGCAATGCTCATATCAATAATGTAACAATAATTAAGTAATTATATGAAAGATATCAATTAGGTTTTTGACAAAAGATAATAAGTCAAGTCATTCCAATGGCTATATTTCGAATTAATTAATACCAAGGATGCATTCAGAAGCAAAGTAAAATTACATATCTGTTTTACTAGAATAGGTTAACAGTTCGATATCATATATATATCCACATTTGGCTATTCAAGAAATATGGGATTCAATAGATTATTTAATTATATGTAACGATAAATCTGATGAAAACATGCTTGAATGGAAACAAAATTCAAGCAAGAGGAACAATATGCATTGGTCAATATTTATTAACTTACAAGGTGGTTTCAATAATTAGAATTGGGAACAATTACAAATGAAGTAATATATAGTTACTCACTTTACAAACCAAAACACCCAAACTAAGCTCCCTTCTTAAGCTTCATTTTCTTTACCTCTTGAAGCTATACTACAATTTAAACACAATTTAGGTTCAATCCAATGTTGAATTACACAAATTCTAAAGTAACTTTGAAAAACTCCTTAATTATCAAAATCTCAGGTTTTGGAAATCCTGATTCATTTACTAATATCTCCCACTATACTTATCCAATTATTTCTTTATCCTAATTAAACTAGACATCTCAGGTTCTAACATATCCAAAATTGAGGCCATTTTGGTCACTACATAATTTATGGTGAATTTCTAAATTAGGGCCTGCAACTCTTCAACTAGCCTGCAACTTTCACCCGAACAGTCTTCAATCTTTCACCCATAACTCAGTATATAAGTGTCTAATTCCTATTATCTTTTCATAGGTTTTTAGCTAAGACATAAATGAACATTTTTCATGTTCTAAGTTTCCCCTAAATCAGAACTTAAGGTCCTATAAAATGCAAAACTTAGTAGGATATCTCAGTAGAAACCTTAACCCAATCCAGTCCTGATAAAGGCTTTGTATCTCACAAACAACACAAATTTGGAAAAACTTACTTCTATACATATAATATGGACATATGTAGCTACAACTTTTATGTTTTATGATTTATCAATTTCTGACTTTAAGGCCATGAAATTGAGGGCTCAATATTCTGCTCACAACCAGAAATTTCAGAAATTCTGAAATTTCAGAATATTCTCCCAACACATAACTTCACACAACAAGACTCAATTTTATTTCTAACTATACTATCAATTTAATTTATGTCACACTAATTCAAAAATGGATATTTTTACCTAAACCAAATCCTAAATCAATCTTCCCATCTAATATGTTTCTTCCAATTCCAATTCCATAGAAATACTATCCAACCTCTATTCTTTCATTTATAACAAAAAAATAAACTTTAGAGCAAGGTGAAGAAATTACCTCTTGAGATGCTTAGCTCCAAATGCTTGATCCAAGCCCAAATAGTTTAATTAGAAATGATAGGGATGATTATTTGTGAAGGATGGAAGGTTAGATCATGGGTTTTGGGTATGATATGAATAAATTTTTCCTTTAAAACTCTAACAATGGTAGCCAGCCATGGTGGATTCAAAATGGAGAAGATGATTTCATTTGGCTAAGGGTTATATATGTCTTTAGGTTTAAAATTACCCATATTTACCATTTTACTATTTTTCAATTTAATTTCTATCTCATTTTTCCTTTAAGTTTTTTAAATACTTTCTTATATTTAATTTCTCCCCCATATATTTTTAATACACTCTTTATAATGTTTATTTTAATGCTCATTAGGTCACTTTGTCAAAAGAGCTACAATTATTTAATTAAAAATCGAGTTCTATGCGATGCTTATAATTAAGCTTATTTAGAGCTTCTAACTAGAATTTTTTTTTTCCATTATCTATTTCATTCAATTAAATTCTCAATATTTCTTCTTAATTTCCTTTTAAACTTGGGTGAATTATTACAAAATATATTCTATAGACAAAATTCATTAATTAAATAATACTGCACACGATTAAATGGTATAATTGATTAATACAAAAATTGATGAATTTCATATGAATTTTAAATTTTAAAATTTTCAAATCAATCGAAGGAATGGTTGTTTTATATTTATGAAATTTAGATTTAGAATTTAAAATTTAAAAATTTGAAATCCCAAATTTATGAATCTAAATTTAGTAAAAATTTATTTATACCAAATAAAATCTTTAAGTAATCTAAATTTTTATAATCTTATTAATAAAAGGATCTTATATGATTTTTAAGATTCGTTATCATTTCATACCCATCTTTGCATTCAGTTAACTCAATAAATTTGCTTAGAAGAATTTTGTTGTATAAACCTATTAAACCAAGCTGTAGACATATAGGATTGCCTTTAGGGTCCTTGATATGCGATATTGAACACATGCCATTGTTTTGTATTGACATCTTTTTATCCACTTTTAGGAGGTATGAGTCTAGAGTCTCCAACAGGAAGGCTGAATGACGTGAAGAGTCGTTGTCATCCACTGCCTCTTCCACCTAGTTTTCCTACCAATCCTTCTTCCTTGCTGAGCATAAGAACTCCAATCATGACTGAAAACACCACTGTTCCAGTGCCAAAATAGAAGAAAGGAAAGCTACTAGGAAGGGGAACTTTTGGACATGTTTATCTTAGATTTAACAAGCAATGGCAAACAAGAGTCTAATCAAAGAAAGAAAGAGGTACATACACAAAATTAATTTTTTACGATATATTTTATTTATTTATTTATTTTAATTTTGTTATGTTCATACTCACAATCTCATAGTTTTAGGAAGAATTTCAATATATAGTATAATTATAGTTGATTGGTATTTTTGTTTATCTTTTAATTTCCTATTAAAGATTTTTGTTTTCTTGGTGTAGCTGACAATTTTCAAGCTGAAATAAAGCTTATGAACATAAAGAATCATAGATTAAAAGGTATGCTTAATCAGTTTAATAACAATTATTATGCCTTACAAATGCACCTTATTGCAGTCATGCAACAACACCAAAATCAGAAGTCTAATATTTCAGTTAAAAAGGAAGAGGTAATTAAATTAATTGATCTCTTTCTTGATCAATTGTACAAAAAGTTTTTTATTTTTTAATTTAATCTTCAAGGCTAGAGATACAATTAATTACCTAATTCTAATCTATTCCTTGAATTATAACTTTGTTGGTTTGCCTCCACATTATAGAGATTCAGTTATGGTGATTGCTCTAGACCTGCCTTTTTAAAAAAAAAAAAATTGTTGCACTCTTTTTCTTTTTCTTTCTCTATTTGTTTTTAGAGAGAGAAATTTATTAAGTATTTAGGGAGTGTTTACTACTTCTGTTTGGTATTTTCATTTTATATAATGTTTGATTCTCTTATAAATTTAAGTTGCGGATTGTTTTTATTAGTTTCGCAGTTTTTTATGAATTAATGGAGGTTTTTTTTATTGTAATACCCAATAATAAAAATCTGATTTTTTTTTAATTTTTGTTTTATTTTTATTTCTGATTTTTGAGATGTCGTGGATTCATAGTATGCAGGAATAACTTGATGAGTTAGTTTTGAGGCTTAAAAAGGAATAAATTAGAAAAGTGTAAATCATGTGAGTTACAGATTTTTATTTATGAATCTGTAAAATTGTTTTGAAAATTCTGTGTGTGTAAGGAGATATATTTCTTAACAAGAATTTAATTAGTTTTCTGTTTTCCTGCAGTAAGTTGATGTGTATTCTGAGAATGTGAAAATTTGAGTCTGTTTATTGATCTTCTGTATATAGTATTAGTTGAGAAATTTCAATGAGGTTGGATAATTGTAGTACAAGAGATAGCTAATTTAATCAGACCTGCTTGGACAATTTTTGGAGAGTAAAGTCTGGAATTTAGAAATTCACCATAAAATTTCATAGATTTCGTTTTGATTTGAATTTTGATTATGATGGACATCTGTGTGTCTATTTTAAGTGACAAAAATAATTAAGGAATTTGGGTGTCTATAGCTCAATTGCGAGCTGGTTCAGTGCGGAGTGACAAAAAAAGTTTTCAGCTCGGCAGAATAAGTAGTTCGAGGTGATTCCTCAATTTCAACAATGGTTAGAGGCTGATCGAGCTGGAGGAGTAAGCTTAGAATTGTAGCCTGTGTGTCTAAATTATCTGGGGAGAAAGAATCAGGATGATTGGACTTCTTTATCTCGCTCGCGAGAAATTTTAGAACGAGATGGCAAGATGACTGGAGAGACAGGATTCCATCTCGCTAAAATAGGCATTACCGAGGTGGCATTGGAGAAGTGGAAATATGTGAAGAGAGATTGGCGAAGTGGGATATGCGAGGTGGCATATGCGAAGTGGGATATGCGAGGTGGCATATGGGAAGAGGGATATGCGAGGTGGCATATGGGAAGAGGGATATGCGAGGTGGCATATGCGAAGAGGGATACGCGAGGTGGCATATGCGAAGTGGAACTTGGCGAAGTGGCATATGCGAAGTGGAACTTGGCGGAGTGGCATATGCGAAGTGGGATATGTGAAGTGAGTTTAGAGAAGTGGGAAGCTGAGAGGCAATAGTCTATTTAAGAGGAGATGCAGTAGTTATTTTCACTATATTTTCTTCTTCTCTTTTCTTCGTTCGTTCTCATTTCTTCTCCTATATTTCTCAAATCTGTCCCATTTGTTTTTAATGCATTAATGCTTAAAATTAATGCATTGGATCATTAAATTAGAGCATTTAAAGCTTTAATCATCATTCTCTAGTCAGATTCTTCAGGAATTCAATTTTGGGGAAAATAAGGTAATTTTCTCCAAACTTCATTTTCTCTTTAGATTAAGAATTTTGATAGATAGAATAGATCTATATGAGTATATAGACTCTATTATAAGTATTTAAGACTATTAATTTTGTTTAATATTCAAGATATCATAATTTATGCAACTTGATGAATAGTGACATGAATAGTAAGCAAATTCTTAAACTTCAGATTTTCTTAAGGGATTAATTAAATTGATGTTAGGAAATAATAATGGAGGCTGTAAGATGATTAAAATTTTAGAGAATCATATTATGAATTGTTGATTGAGTAAACCCTAATTTTGAGCATTTGGGGAAATGTCGTAGGAACAGAGGATTCAAAAGATTAAAGAAGAATTATTGACTATACAAGTAACTAAGGATAAATTACTTTGAGGTAAGTATGAACATTGCATATGCACATTGCTTCTTTAAAATGAATGGTCCCAGCCTTCTTAATGTTCCCATATATGATTTAGATGTTATGTGACATTGTATTACTGACCTTTTAATTAAAATTCCCATGATATTCTCAAACAAATGATAAATTGTTCCATGTAATTACCATGTATGTATATTGTAAATGACTTGGTCACTTTTCTTTGGACCAAGCTCATATGAAACCCATTTGTTAACTTGACTGAATTTATAATATATGTTGATGGTCTTGTGACCAATATGTTTTCTTGTGAGATTGCAACCATATGACCCTATGGATAGAACGTTTTTCCCAATGAGAGTAAATTCATTAGTCCATTGTGCACTTTGGGAACCTAGCTGATAGGGTTTTTATCAGTGTTCCACCTAGAGGGGACCATGAGCTCTAGGCGTATG
>CANXYC011670524.1:0-14667 GCA_948193065.1 Aleurites moluccanus
AAAAATATATATATATATATATATATATATATATATATATATATATATATATATATATATATATATATATATATATATATATATAATTGTTAAATTTTATTGATAGGGACTAAGTAGAAAAACAAAAATTCGGAAAAAGCATTTTAATCGCACAAATCATATCCATTGCCGGCCTTGACTGAAGGTACATACAAAACCGAGTCTCCCAGTGACAATTGCCCTTTGCCAAGTTGCATCTGTTATTATTTGACTCTTTGACCTTATTTAAATTTAAATTAATATATATAATAAAAATATATCGAAAAAAAATATCAGTATCTTGTTATTAAAAATAAAATTAAAAATTATATTAATTAAAATATTTTATCATTTATTATAAAAAAATTTAATGCAAGATAATATTATTAGTTTGTGATAACAACTTTAAACATATGTATAAATAATTTTGATGATAAAATACTATTTAATCAATGTAATAATTATTTTATGTTGATTTTATTTATTATTTATTACTTAAAATATATAACTAATATAAATATTAAATATTAAAATATATTATAAAATTAATAAAGAAAATTTTCTTATGATTTAGTTAGAGACTATTGATTATTTATTATATATTAAAATACTAAGTGTGACAAATGAAAAATTGGTCTATAATCTCTTAATTAAGACTATATATATATTCTAATAAATTATCTTAATTTCATATTTTGTGAAAAAAAATGTTAGACAAATAAAAATTAGGAAATTTAGGTAGAAAAAAAATTATTAATTTCATGTTTTTTTACTATAGAACTTAGTTACGTTATCAGTGATATAATTGCATATAAAAGTCAATAGTGTTTCATTATATATATATAATTTGATTAATTCAAGCTTAAAAGTTTTCAATAATAGAATTAACTTCAGTACCTCTAAACTCGAAAGCTCATTAATATTATCAATTAATACTTATATTAATTATTAAAAAGTTATGAATAAGTATAAATAAAATTAGTTTAATTATTACCATATATTGGAATATATATACTATTAGATTATGTTTGTAAGTGTATAGATCGAATTTATTTTGCATGTTTCATATATTTATAATTATATTTTCTTTTATTATACTATTAATTTACAATAATTTAATTAATTAATTAAATTATCTTTTAATTTAACATATAATTTTAAAATGATATCACCTATCACTATATTAATTTAATTATATATTATATACCGACACATAATTGAGTCAAATAAAATAAGCGAGCAACTGTCCTAAAGTAGGAGGAAATTAAAAGTGGGGGAAGACGTGTAAAAGAGTGAGAAGCAAAATCGGCATAAGTGCAGGGGAATATACCGGGGAGATATTTGGTCCTATGTTTTTTTTTGGTAAAATATTTATTTTATTTTTATAATTTAGCGAAATTAATATTTAAATTTTTTATTTTTAAAAAATAATTATCGAGTCTTTTATATTTAATTTTATTACAATAATTAATCTTTTCATTTATTCGACCGTTAAAAAGATAAAAATACCTTTCATTTTTCATTAAATTTTATTTTTCATATCATTCAATTAAAACTTATCTCAAACTTTTTTCACAATCAAATCACATATTCTCCACATAATTTCATTGATCACAATACTCACACATAAATTTTATTTCCTTTAATTTTAATAAACCTAAAATTTACACAATTAATTAATTTATTAATTACCATGAAAAAAAAAAGCATCACAGGATAAATAAAATATCTGAATGTGAATTTTTTTTTATAAAGGAAAGTGGGAAGAAAATAAAAGAAAGGGCAAGAAAATAAAAAGAAAATGGAGGAAAAAAAATAAAAATTGAAAATAAGGGTATTTTAGAAAAATAATTTATTATTATTTTTTTAACATAAAATTTTAAAAAAATCGACGAAAAAATCAATAATTATGACTAAATAAAATTTTAGAAAATTAATAATTATTTTTTGAAAATATAAAAAATTAAATATTAATTTTGTTAAATCTGACAGATTAAATAAGTATTTACCAGGTCGTTGCATGTAAATACAAAATCAAGTATTTCACTCTGTTTTATAACACCACCACAACTCCTTGCCAAGCCAAGTCTATTCTGTCTTTCTCCATTTCCTAACCCTCTCTTCTCTTTTTTCTTGAAATTAATTAATATTCACGCCAAGATAGAAATTTTTCTTTTTATAAATCTCAGATTTTAGGATTATATTTATTATTTTTTTTAATTTTATCCCTAATTAAAAATCAAATTTATATTTTCAATCAGTTTTATAATCAATAAAATCATACAATAAATAAAATTATATTAATCATTTTATATTAAAATTAAGACATAATGATTAATTTATTAATTTTTATGCTTTCCTCCAAAGTGACTTATATAAAAGAATGAAAAAAATATTTAACTTATTTACTTTCATCTTTTAGTTTTGATTGGGATTCAAACTTAAGAACTACGAAAATGTTGTTGATATGCATGCAAAATAAAGATAAACATAAGCTTTTGTTTCTTTTTAAATCCATTTATATTATCCTTTTTAATTAGTTTTTTCCTTATTAAAAAATATATGAAAGAAAAGATTCTATATATATATCCAAAATTGACAATCTTAACTATTAAAGAAATGAGAATTTTTCTTTCTTTTTCTTGAGATTTTGTTTTCACATGACTGTTGTTATATTAGAGATCAAAAGTGCATTAAATTTAATTAATAGTATTATAATGTTTTTCAATTTCAGTTGTAGAATTTACCCTCAAAAATTGCCATCATGAACGGGTATGTCTTAACATATAATACTCGCCCTGATTTTAGGATATAGCCCATGTTTATTATTTTCTGTATTTTAAGTGGGTATGTGATTTTATATGCATAAGTTTATTTATATTATTAAGTAATAATAAAATTATAAGTAATGTTTTTTGTTAGTATTAATATATTTTTATGAAGGTCAAAGAAAGTAGGTATTTTATTGCCTGTTTTTGTACAGCAACTTCTTAGGATTTTTTCCTCTGTATTAGTGCTTCACTTTTCCGGTACTGGTGAAGGCTTTTGCCATTTCTAGAATATTAATAAACTTTTTCCAATTATACACACAATAATTTTGTCTGGTGAGGAAGGAATTTCACAGTCTACTTTTACAATTTGGTTTATTTTCTTCCAATTTTCCTCATAAATCTGTTCATAGCTGTCCAGATTTTCTAGTGCTCTTAAAGAAAAAATTGAGAAGCAGTTAGAACTATCAAATTCTCTAGCTGGCTAGTTGTAAAATCTTGTAGGATATTATTGTTGTCCCTATAAAAAAATAACAAAATTTTACTGTTATTGAAATTTTTTTAATTTTTTTTAACTCAAAATATATCATTTTTCCTTGATAAAAATGACGTCGTTTTTATTAAAGATTAAAAAAAATTAATAATTTTTTTTAAAATAATCCACTTGAACTAAAAAAAAATCAGTCTAATCTGATTTATTCCTGACCGGTTTATTAATTTTTAATTGATTTTTTTGAGATGGGTAAATGAGAATTGATCGAATTGATTTTTAGTTCAGTTCTCAATTTTTTTATTTGATCGACTGATCCGGTTTGATTTTGACAATCATGGTCTCACCTTTAATTATATTAATTTAAGGGTAAAATACTATTTAGTCTATAATTTTTAGCGAAATTAATATTTTGATCTCTGTTTTTTCAAAAAATAGCTATTGAGTTTCTAACATTTGATTCATTCATATAAAATAGTCATTTTGTTAAAATTTTCCAGATTTTCCATTAAAAAAATTAAAAAATAAAATAAAAAAAAATTTCTTCCCAAAAAACCCTTATCCCCAACCTCTATATTTTTTCCTTCATTTTCTTTCCAATTTTCTTTCATTATCCTTCACTTTTTTTTTCTTGTTCTATTTTTTATTTTCCCTGTTGTTTTCTTTCTCTTTATACTGTTGATACCATTTTCTTTATTTTTTAGTTACTTGATTTTTTTATTTTTTGATCTTGATTTTTGAAGATATAAATTTTGAGATTTTCTTTAATGAAAAAATATTTGTGTGTGAATATTATGATTGGTAAAATTGTGTAGAGAATGAGGATTTGATGGTGATAAAAAATAAAGAAATTTGGAGAATGATTAATGAAATGGCATAGAAAAAAAAATTTGATGGAAAAATAAGGATATTTTTATTTTTTTCACGGTATTTCACATAAAATTTGATAAAAAGATCAATTTGTATGACGAAATCAAATATTAGGAACCTAATAAATACTTTCTAAAAAAATAAAAATTTAAATATTAATTTTATTAAAAGCCATGAACTAAATAGTATTTTATCCTTAATTTAATTATATATTATTTACCGACACATAATTGAGTCAAATAAAATAAGCGAGCAACTGTCCTAAAGTGAAGGAAATTAAAAGTGGGGAAGAAGTGTACAAGCGCGAGAAGCAAAATCGGCGTAAGTGCAGGGGAATAAACCGGTGGGATATTTTTTTTTTTTTCAGGATAAAATATTTATTTAATTTCTGAAATTTAATAAAATTAATATTTAAATTTTTATATTTTTAAAAAATAATTATTAGATCTCTCACGTTTAATTTTATTATAATAATTAATTTTTTTATTTATTTAGCAGTTAAAAAGATAAAAATACCCCTCATTTTTCATTAATTTTTTTTTTATACAATTCTATTAAAATCTATCTTGAACTTTCTTTATAATCAAATCCTATATTCTCTACACAATTACACTTATCACAATACCCACACATAAATTTTATTTACTTTAATTTTAACAAACTCAAAATAAACAATTAATTAATATATTAATTAACCACGGAAGAAAAAAAGAAAAAACATAAAAGGATAAAAAAAAAAAATCTGAATGTCAGTTTTTTACAAAGAAAAATGAAAGAAATTGAAAAAAAAATGAAGAAAAAATATAAAAGTTGAAGATGTGAATATTTTGGGAAAATAATTTTTTTTTTTTATTTTTTTTTAAATTTTTTTAACAAAAAATTTGAAAAAAAAATCGACGAAAAGATTAATTATTATAACAGAATGAAATAATAGGGATTAAGTAATTACTTTCTGAAAATTTATGAACCTAAATATTAATTTTACTGAATTTCATGGACCAAATAAGTATTTACTTTTTTTTTTTTTTTTTTTAATGGTGGGGCTTAAGGAGGTTGTTGCATATAAATACAGAGTCAAGTCTTTCACTCTGTTTTATAACGCCACCACAACTCAAGTCTATTCTGTCTCTGTCTTTCTCCATTTCCAAACAAACCCAAAATAAACAATTAATTAATATATTAATTAACCACGGAAAAAAAAAAAAAACATAAAAGGATAAAAAAAATCTGAATGTGAGCTTTTTACATAGAAAAAATGAAAAGAAAAATGAAAGAAATTGAAATGGAAAGAAAAATGAAAGAAATTGAAAAAAAAAATGAAGAAAAAAATATAAAAGTTGAAGATGTGTATATTTTGGGAAAATAACTTTTTATTTTTATTTTTTTTAAAATTTTTTTAACAAAAAATTTGAAAAAAAAAAACGACGAAAAGATTAATTATTGTAACAGAATGAAATAATAAGGATTAAATAGTTACTTTCTGAAAATTTATGGACCTAAATATTAATTTTATTGAATTTCAGGGACTAAATAAGTATTTACTTTTTTTTTTTTTTTTTTAATGGTGGGGCTTAAGGGGATTGTTGCATATAAATACAGAGTCAAGTCTTTCACTCTGTTTTATAACACCACCACAATTCCTTGCCAAGCCAAGTCTATTCTGTCTCTGTCTTTCTCCATTTCCAAACAAACCCAAAATACACAATTAATTAATATATTAACTGACCACGGAAAAAAAAAAAGAAAAAACATAAAAGGATAAAAAAAAAATCTGAATGTGAGCTTTTTACAAAAAAAAAAATGAAAAGAAAAATGAAAGAAATTGAAATGGAAAGAAAAATGAAAGAAATAGAAAAAAATATAAAAGTTGAAGATGTGAATATTTTGGGAAAATAACTTTTTTTTTTTAATTTTTTTAACAAAAAATTAAAAAAAAAAATGAAAGAAAAGATTAATTATTGTAACAGAATGAAATAATAGGGATTAAATAGTTATTTTCTGAAAATTTATGGACCTAAATATTAATTTTACTGAATTTTAGAGACTAAATAAGTATGTACTTTTTTTTTTTTTTTGTAATGGTGCGGCTTAAGAGCATCTCCAACGGGATTGCAAAATGGTGTATAACATCATTTTGCAGTCCATTTTAATCTCCAACCCAAAATGGTGTTCTACTGTTGATCAATGCCATTTTTTTTTTTTTTTTTTTTTTATGTATTGGTTTATAATTAAAATAAATATTTTACAAGTTCATTTGTTTTTTTTTTTACTTTTATTCTAAATAATATATAAATAATAAATGAGTCATTTTAATTAATAAATTATTATAATTTAATTTATTATATTATTATTTTGTTAAATTGATAATTAAATTTTTTAATAAATATGTAAATTATATTTATCTATGAACAATTATTGAAATATTATAAAATAGTGAAAAATTATAATAAATTATATAAAATAAATAAAAAAGAATAAAGAATATAAAAAGAATATTCTTTTTTGGTATAAAAAATTGTGTTAAAAATGGAGTTATAGTTGGAAATAAAATTATTATTTGATGTGATATAAATTATAAAATGGTGTAAAGTTGACTGTATTTTAGTGTTGTGGGTTAGAGATGACCTAAGAGGTTGTTGCATATAAATACAGAGTCAAGTCTTTCACTCTGTTTTATAACACCACCACAACTCCTTGCCAAGCCAAGTCTATTCTGTCTCTGTCTTTCTCCATTTCCAAACTCTCTCTTCTCTTTTTTCTTGAAATTAATTAATATTCACTCCAAGATTCAAGAGGTTAGTTTTAGACTTCTCTTGCATGTATATTTATTATTTAACTTGTTTGTTTTCTTCTTTTCTGAATTTTGATTGGGATTCGAACTCAAGAACTACGAAAATGTTGTTTATATGCATGCAAAATAAAGATAAACATAAGCTTTTGTTTCTTTTTAAATCCATTTATATTATCCTTTTTAATTAGTTTTTTCCTTATTAAAAAAGATATGAAAGAAAAGATTCTCTCTCTCTCTATATATCCAAAATTGACAGTCTTAACTATTAAAGAAATGAGAATTTTTCTTTCTTTTTCTTGAGATTTTGTTTTCACATGACTGTTGTTATATTAGAGATCAAAAGTTTATTAAATTTAATTAATAGTATTATAATGTTTTTCAATTTCACTTGTAGAATTTACCCTCAAAAGTTGCCATCATGAACGGGTATTTCTTAACATATAATACTCGCCCTGGTTTTAGGATCTTGCCCATGTTTATTATTTTCTGTATTTTAAGTGGGTATGCGATTTTATATGCATAAGTTTATTTATATTATTAATTAATAATAAAATTATAAGTAATGTCTTTTGTTAGTATTAATATATTTTTATGAAGGTCAAGGAAAGTAGGTACTTTATTGCCTGTTTATGTACAGCAATTTCTTAGGATTTTTTCCTCTGTATTAGTGCTTCACTTTTCCTGTACTGGTGAAGGGTTTTGCCTTTTCTAGAATATTAATAAACTTTTTCCAATTATACACACAATAATTTTGTCTGGTGAGGAAGGAATTTCACAGTCTACTTTTACAATTTGGTTTATTTTCTTCCAATTTTGCTCATAAATCTGTTCATAGCTGTCCAGATTTTCTAGTGCTCTTAAAGAAAAAATAGAGGAGCAGTTGGCCCTACCAAATTCTCTAGTTGACTAATTGTAAAATGTTGTAGGATATTATTGTTGTCCCTATAAAAAAATAACAAAATCTCCATGTTACTGTAACACTTATAAATATTTGGTATAAAGATGTTAACATTTGTAATTTTATTTAACATTAAGTTATAAGTATGTGTTTGTCGTTAATTATTTGTTTTATTATCAAGTGTTAAATTATGTTAAATTAATGCGGTTAATTTCAATAATTGTTGTCTATAAAATTCTTACATTTTTGTTCAATCTTTGCAGATAAAAGAGAGCTTGTGAATTGAGCTAGCCATGGCTAAGGAATTACATGTTCTTACCGCTCTTGATGTAGCAAAAACACAATGGTATCACTTCACAGCAATTATAATTGCTGGAATGGGATTTTTCACAGATGCATATGATCTCTTTTGCATATCTCTTGTGACCAAATTACTTGGCCGCATATATTACCATGTTGATGGTGCAGAGAAGCCTGGAACTTTGCCTCCTAATGTATCAGCTGCTGTTAATGGTGTGGCACTTTGTGGAACTCTTGCAGGCCAGCTCTTCTTTGGCTGGCTTGGTGATAAATTGGGGCGAAAAAAGGTCTATGGTATGACTCTAATGCTTATGGTGATATGTTCAATCGGCTCAGGTCTTTCTTTCGGACACACTGCAAAATCTGTCATGGCAACTCTTTGCTTCTTTAGATTCTGGCTTGGTTTTGGTATTGGTGGTGATTACCCTCTTTCTGCTACTATTATGTCTGAATATGCAAATAAAAAGACTCGCGGTGCTTTTATTGCTGCTGTTTTTGCTATGCAAGGATTTGGAATTTTAGCAGGAGGAATTTTTGCTATAATTATATCATCTGCTTTTAAGGCCAGGTTCGATGCTCCTGCTTATCAGTTTGATGCTATTGCCTCAACTGTCCCTCAGGCCGACTATGTTTGGCGAATAATTGTAATCGTTGGTGCACTTCCTGCCGCTCTTACTTACTATTGGAGAATGAAGATGCCTGAAACTGCCCGTTACACTGCCCTTGTCGCAAAGAATGCGAAAAAGGCTGCATCTGATATGTCAAAAGTTCTGCAGGTGGATCTTGAGGCAGAGGAGCAGAAAGTTCAGCAACTTTCTCAGGATGAATCCAATGCATTTGGTTTGTTCTCTAAACAATTTCGTCGTCGCCATGGACTACACTTACTTGGAACAACAACCACTTGGTTTTTACTTGATATTGCATTTTACAGTCAGAATTTGTTCCAAAAAGATATCTTTAGTGCAATTGGGTGGATTCCTCCTGCAAAGACTATGAATGCTATTGAAGAAGTTTATAGAATTGCCAGAGCACAAACACTTATAGCTTTATGTAGTACCGTACCAGGCTATTGGTTTACTGTAGCTCTCATTGACAAGATTGGAAGGTTTGCTATCCAATTAATGGGATTCTTCTTTATGACAGTGTTTATGTTTGCATTGGCAATTCCTTACAATCACTGGACTCACAAGGACAATAGAATTGGATTCGTGGTCATATACTCATTAACTTTCTTCTTTTCAAATTTTGGACCCAATGCCACCACATTTGTTGTGCCTGCTGAGATTTTCCCTGCAAGATTAAGGTCTACTTGCCATGGAATATCAGCTGCAGCAGGAAAACTTGGGGCAATAGTTGGTGCATTCGGGTTTTTATACTTGGCTCAAAACAAGGACAAGGCTAAGGCAGATGCTGGGTACCCTGCAGGCATTGGTGTAAGCAATTCACTCATTGTTTTGGGTGTAATTAACTTTTTAGGTATATTGTTTACTTTCTTGGTGCCTGAATCAAAGGGGAAATCTTTGGAGGAGATGTCAGGTGAGAATGAAGATGATAATGAGCCAGAAGTGAACTTGGAGCAAAGTACATATAATAGCAGAACAGCTCCAGTTTAGATTAGTATTGATGCCATATTCTCTAGAATAATATTTTACAAGTGTTCTTGATCAATATCCGGCAAGAAAAGCTTGAATGTTTTTTTTTTCCTTTTCTTTTTCTTTTTCTAGTAGTTCTTGTCCCCTCACTTTTTCTCTATAAATAGTACTTAATTACTTTAGTCATTTGCTGCTAAAACTCAAGAAAACATTAATTATGAGAAATATTTTGCATTTTCTTGGCTTATGTTGATCTTTTTGCTTCATAGCTGTCTTCTTTAGTGTAGCAGAGGAAGAAAAGTATTCTCTTCTTTTTTTTTTTTAGTTGTCAGATAAATTTTAATTTAATCTCTTGCATTATCAGACAGATATTCGACTGTTGAGCTGAAAGGAGTGAAAGTAGGAACAACCAGTATTCAGGTTCCCATATATTGAACTTAGAAATATGCACTTAGTCTATTTAGGTTGTGTGTTCAAATTGTAAGTAAACCTAATAATATTGTAGCAGGTGAAAAGGTAAATAACATTATTCACATTTCCACATTTTCAGTTCCATCAGATATGGACTTTATGTGATGACTTTTTAACCATTACCTAGAGCAGAATTTTCTTTTTGGGTTTATAATTTGCTCAACCAATCTCATGGATGGGAATATTAAGGAAAGCAAGTGGGAAGTGGTTGAACATTTGGAAGTTCACACTGCCTTTCAAGGTTTCTAAATCATACCATACCATTTTGTTTCATAAAGAATTGTCAGAAGCTTCACTTAAAAATTGATTGCCTGATAAAAAGCTTTTAACTCAACTCAAAATTTCAATTCTCTTGGCTGGATGGAATCTATAGACAGCCTAAAGCTGAAGCAAAACAGAAGTATATAAATTATTGTCAGTTGTCACCCATTCATGTGAATTTGCTAATAGATTCTGTCTAAATTGCCATTTGTTACATTGGAAATGGTTATTATATCCATTCACTTTCTGGGTTTGATTATTTTTTTTATATATACAGTGATGTAATTTTAATTCCGAATTATTCAAACATGGTCTTATATTTTTATAAAATTCAATTATAACTTATGAGATGAAGAGAATGAAATTCAAAAGGACATTTTAGATATACTGTTAATTTTTTCTTTTATGGGATATTAGAATTTCTCAAAGCAATGAAGTTGATAAGATTTGAATTTAATTTAATTTTTTTTTAATGTAAACACTCGATTGCCATACTATAATTAGTCCAATAACATTAATTATTCTAATACCTATAAACGCGTTAAATTCAATTTTAGCATGTTCAAGTCAATTGGTGGTCCAATTTAGTATAGAATTTTTTTTTGGTGAAACGATGCAAACAGAGATGGAAGTATATGGAGTTGAAGTGGGCCTGGTCACCGCCATTAAAAAAACTTCATTAACTTATAAAATATAAATTTAAATTTTTTTCGATTTCATTTAAAATTAATTTTATGATTTCCACATTAAAACTTGAAAAGTTTCAAAACTCAATTCTGAGTGATAATAAAAGTTCACCACCATCATTATTTAACGCTATATTTAGTTTAATTTTATTAAAAAATTCGTTTTATTTGTAAATAAATTTTATATATATATTAAATAATAAATATATAATTTATTTTAAATAAAATGAATATTGTGTTTGGTATAATTTTAAAATTTATTTTAATATTTTATTTTGTAAAAAATACCCCTATAAATATATTATTTTTTTTAAATTCTTATTATATTAATGAAAATAAAATTATTTATAACTCATTTTAATATTTATCAATAATATCATTTTATATATATTATTTTTTCAAAAATAAAATATAATCTTAGTCATAAATATAAATTTTTAAAATTATGATATAAAATTATAAATATAGTTTATTAAAAATTATTCAACCACAATTTCAAACCAACATTTAAAAATTATAAAAATAATTAAAAAATTAATTTTTTATTTTAAATATTTTAAATACAATTTATTAAAAATTATTTAATTCGAATATCTAATTTATACTTAAAAAAATTATGAAGTTTGACTCTAAATTTTAAATTATAGTTAAATTAAAAATAAAAGTAATTGAAATAATTAAATAATTAATATTTTTTAGGTGTATATTAAATGGACTTAATTTTATAGTGATTAAAATGAATAAATTATAAGTTATCTATTACGACTAATTAAATAGGATTGAAAAAAAATATTATTTTAAAATATTTATAATTTATATTTTATGATATACAAATTAAAAAATATTAAATTATTATAATTTTAAAATAAAAAATAAAATATTTTTATTTTAATATGAAAAATAAATAAAAAATAAAAATAATTAAGTAAATATTTAATAAAAAATAAAAATAAATTAAAAAATAAATATATTCTTAAAACTAAAAAATTACATATATTTAAAAAATAAAAAAAAGGGACGGAGCAGTTAGCAAATTGAAACAATGAATTGATAAAAGGAAAGTAAAATATTAAAATTAATAAAAATATTTTATTTTTTTAAAATTTATTAGTTTAAAATTATAAAATTCATTTGAATATCTCAATTATTTTGATAGAATTTAATTTATTTATTTTAATTTTATAAATTTAATTATTTAAAATTCTAAATAAATTTAAATTTAAAATAAATATAAAACTATAAATTTATAAATAAATTTCATAAGATGAGATTCAAACTTACATTAATTCAAACACAAAAAAACCTCTTATAAAAATATTTTTAATTATATACTTAAAGAAATAAATACATATTATAAAATCTTTATATTTTATTATATTATATTTAAAAATTTTGTATTATCAAACTTATATTATAAAATTTATTTATTTTAATTTTATTAAATTATAAGTTCTTTCCATCTATTTTTAATTCATTTTCTATTAATCAAAATTTCATTAAAATATTTATTATAATACACAAAATATTATTTTCTCTCCTTTCTATTTCTCTCTCTTTTATTCCTTACTGCTAACAATCATAATAGAATAATTACTCTTAGCTTAAAAAAGACCCAGCCAATACCAATCTTGATTCAACTATAAGCCAAGGAAAGACTACCTGCTGATTTTTCAATTCTTGACTAAACAACAGAAATGGCATCGTTTCAAAGCCGATCCACAGTCAGGTCAATATCTATTTCTAACTAATCTACCACTGCAAATCCAATATCTTCTGTTGCCGTTGTCTCCTCTGTTTCAGCATCATTGATGGGGGCTCCATGGCAGCGGCACATCCATAGTTTATTGAAGGATTTTCTCTTCCATCAACAAACCAGTGAGTCCGCTTTCATTTCCAAAGCCGACGAAGAAATCCGGCGAGATTAACATGACAGAGAAGAAGGTTATGTCGATTAAATTAAATTACAACAAGAAATAAAAAAGAGTGTGTTTATCCTCACCAAAGTTCTTGCCATATGCGTCAGCAACTGTTTACAGAGCCAAGCCAATCTCGTCTGCCTCCATTGCTATGGTAAATCCTTCACCTCCAACGTCGGCGTATCCAAGTGTTTGAAATCCTCACCAGCCTCTGAAAATCCCTGACCACTGTCGAATTTAGAACTGTCATTTCCGTTCTTGCTATAGCTTGAAAAGTTCCTTCGGATTCCGAAGGAGAATGAGATTCGCACGCGAATTGTTCAGTGGAAATACTGAAACAATTTAGACTCGAAAATGGGCAAAGGTATTGACGGGAAAGAGAGGACGAGTGGACACGGCGAAGAAACAAATGTTGTCGACTCTGATATTTGATTTTAATTCCTGGGTTTCTAAAAAAAAATTCAAAAAAAAAAAAAAATAAATTCAGTTTCTCAAATTTATTTATTTATTTTTGGGATAATTAATTTATATTGTGTGTTATTAAATTTGTTGGTGGTGGTGTGGTTTGGTTTTAATATGATTGAAATTGATGGTATTTAAATAAAAATTAGAATGAAAATGATATGTATTATATATTTTTTACATAAATTTAACGAAATTTTAATAAAAAAATTTCAAATTTTAACCAAATTAACTAAACTTTATAATATAATTTTAAAAATATAATTTTTTTTTTAATATGATATAATAAAATATAAAGCCTTTATAGTAATTACCCTAACAATAAATCCAAGCTATAAGTGCATACAACTTAATAATATATCCATGTTTAATCCCCTCTTCCTTTACTGAAAAACAATTCAATTATTATATTTCATTTATTTTTCACATTCTCATTAATTTTAATGAAGTTGCTTAATCCATATATTTTAACTTTTAAACCCAAAATCTAGACTTTTATATAAAGAAAAAAAAAATCTCAAGTTTATTTAATTATAAGAAAACCTAATTAGCTGCTATAATATAAAACCAATAGTGTAACAAATTATTTGTTTATTATTTGTCACAATTGAGTATTGTTATATAGTTTACTACATATATATATAAGTAACTATATTTTAACTCTAAAGATTAATTTTAGAGTTGAAATCTTAATAGCCTTTCTTTTAAAATATTTTTCAATGTAACAACTAAAAAAGAATAGAAAAAAGAAAAACTGAAACAGTAGTTAGTGAGATTATTATGCCACAGAATTTAGGAGAAGAGATTTGAAATTAGTTATGATATATTAAAGATTTGGGTTTTGCTGGGGAGAAAATTCGGTTACACGAATAAAAGGGAAACTAGGGAATATACTAATGATATATTATGGTTTGTTAGGGGAAGTTTTTGTGTATAAAATTAGCAAATTAAACCCACCATTTCTGTATCACTCAATATTAATTTTAGCTCTCTCTTTCTTTTTCCATTTGAAGCAAAGGCAGATTCAGGCAAGTCACCAGAGCAAGCTTCTTTATGCATGACTCTATTATTTAAGCTTTTAAATGCTTAATATTTTGTGCTCTTTCTTAATTTAATTGCATATGCAAGTGCAACCTTATATATA
>CANXYC011671248.1:0-13622 GCA_948193065.1 Aleurites moluccanus
TTAAAAAAATTTATGACCTAAAATGTATCACAGGTTAAGTAATGAATGTAATTGTTTAAGCATGGGTTCTTCGTGGTACTGGTGGCTTAGGCATTACCCGTACCCTAGGACCGTCATAGTCTAAAGTTAGGCTGTGACAAAAGATGGCATAAAGGTGGATCCACAAAAAGTTGAAGCAGTTGCTAACTGGCCAAGTCCCACTACAATTACTGAGATCCGAAGTTTTCTTGGTATGGCAGGGTATCATCGCACATTTGTTAAAGACTTTTCCAGAATTGCTGCACCAATGACAAAGTTGACCCGAAAACAGGTGAAATTTCAGTGGAATGATGAATGTGAAAAGAGTTTTCAGACTCTTAAGACCTGTTTGACCACTGCACCAGTGTTGACTCTTCCTTCCGAGATAGGTAGTTTTGCTATATACAGCGATGCTTCAAGGATTGGTTTGGGTTGTGTTCTGATGCAGGATAGAAAAGTGATTGCTTATGCCTCCCGGAAGTTAAAGAAACATTAAGTGAACTACCCCACACATGATTTAGATATGGCAGCAATAATCTTTGCTTGAAGATTTGGAGACATTATTTGTATGGGGTGAGATGTGAAATTTATACTGAGCATAAGAGTCTCCAATACATCTTATAGCAAAAAGAATTGAATTTGAGGCAAAGAAGATGGGTCGAGTTGCTAAAGGATTATGACTACCAGATTCTGTATCATCCTGGAACAGCAAATGTGGTGGCAGATCCTTTGAGTAGAAAATCAATGGGAAGCTTATCACATGTGACTACTGCAGAAAGACCTTTGGTACAAGAATTGAGAGAGTTGATGGCTAAAGGTTTAACCTTGGACTTGGAATTACAGGGGCAGGAAACAATATTGGAATCACAAGGGCAGGAAACAATATTGATAGCACAGTTCCAGGTGAAATCTTTGTTAATAGATGAGATAAAGAGTGCCCAGAACGAGTATCCACAGTATGCTAAGATCAGAGATTTGGTTCAAAATGATAAATCTCCTAACTTTTTTTGTTGAGGGAGATGTATTAAAATGTAAGGGCCGATTGTGTGTTCCAGATGTGAAAGGGTTCAAAGAATAGATCATGAAGGAAATTCACTACTCTCCTTATACAGTCCATCCAGGGGTAACAAAGATGTACCATGACTTGAAGGAACTATATTGGTGGCCAAACATGAAAGGTGATGTAGCAAAATTTGTCTCTAAGTGTTTAGCCTATCAGCAGGTGAAATTTGAGCATCAGAAACCTTCAGGTTTGCTCCAAAAGATCTAGCTACCAGAGTGGAAATGGTAACAGGTGACAATGGATTTTTTGGTGGGTTTGCCAAGATCACAGAAGGGACATAACTCAGTGTGGGTGAGTGTGGACAAATTGACCAAGTCAGCTCACTTCTTAGAGGTAAAGACCACCTATACAGCTGCACAGTATGCCCAACTTTATATGGACAAGATGTGCTGCTGCATGGTGTAGCAACACTGATTATATCTGATAGAGGTACTCAGTTCACCTCTAGATTTTGGCAGAAATTTCAAGAAGCATTGGGCACTACCTTACACTTCAGCACAACATTTCATCCGCAGATGGATGGATAGTCAGAGAGAACTATTAAGACATTAGAGGATATGTTGAGACTATGTGTATTGGAAGGATAGTTGGGATCACTTCCTACCGTTGATAGAATTTGCCTACAATAATAGCTACCATTCTACCATTGGGATGGCACCATATGAAGCTTTATATGGCAGGAAATGTAGATCACCTGTATGTTGGGTAGAACCGGGTGAAAGGCAGTTAGAAGGACCTGATCTTATCAGAGAAACAATGGAGAAAATCCCTATTATACAGGAAAGAATAAAGACTGCTTTTAGCCGACAGAAGAGCTATACATATCCAAAGAGAAAAGATATGTAGTTTACAGTACGTGACCATGTATTTTTAAAGATCTCCCCTATGAAAGGAGTGATGAGATTTGGGAAGAAAGGAAAATTGTCACCTAGGTATATTGGACCCTTCGAGATATTGGATCGGGTTGGTAATGTTTCATACAGACTAGCTCTTCCACCGAATATGGGGCATGTGCATCCAGTGTTTCACATTTTTATGCTACGAAAATATTTGCCAGATCCATCCCATGTGCTTCAAACCCAGGAGATTGAAATTGATGAAGCATTATCTTTTAAGGAGGTACCAATACAAATTATGGATCATCAAATCAGACAGCTTCAGAATAAGAGCATTCCTATGGTTAAAGTATTGTGGCGTAGTAGAAGTATAGAGGAATGTACTTGGGACAGTGAGGCTGAGATGAGACACAAATACTCTCACTTATTTCATGAGTCAGGTTTATCCCACACTATAGCCTTAAAGTAAATTCGGGGACAAATTTATTTGTAGGGAGGTAGAATGTAACACCTCAGTCAAACCTATAACTTGAACCATAAAGGGTAACCTAGGGGAAATTTTTTGCTTGACTTGAACTTGTGAATTTTTATGTGTTTATGCATGAAATTGATAGATATGCATGTTATATGATATGTTTGAATGAATAGAAGAGATTTAAAAGCTGTTAGGAAGAAATCGGGTAAGTTTTAGTTTTTGGTGAACTGGGGGCAAAATGGTTATTTCACACCTTTTTGTGTTTTTATGGAATTAGCATCATATTTGATGATAAAATAGAATATCAAGACATGAAAATAGAGATTTTATGATAAAATGAATTATTATTGGAAAGTTAAAGCCGGTAGAAAATAATCCCGGGCAAAGCTGCTCGGTTAGGGTTTTTCATTTGAACTAAGGGTAGTTTGGTCCTTTCCTTTGAATTATGGACTTATTTGGTGTATGCAAGCCTATAGTATCATTTTAGGCTAACCAAAATCAAACCATTGGATGAAAAGATGAAGAAATGGAAGGTTGGTAAGCTAGGTTTCATCATTTTTATCATAAGTTCAAAGCATTGGATCACATCATTTGATTTTTAATTAGATTTTTGCCACCCCTTCACCATTCTTAGCCATTTTCACCAACCAAACTTTTCTCTTTCTTCCTCCAAAGTTTCGGCTACCATTAATGAACACCAAACCTTGTTGTTTTATTTCATTTCTTGAATTAAACTTGTTAATTTCGTCATTCTAAACACAAATCTATCCTTAGATTCAAAGGAAAAATAAGAAAAAGTGAAAAATCAAAGCTTTGAAGTTTTTGAAGAACTATTGGAAAAGTAAGTGATTTTGTGATTCTTTTGGTTTAATTGCGTTCCTAAGATGTTCTTTGATGTTAATTGGTGACAAAAATGTGTTTAGGTTGGAAGGAATTCAAAAAGTTGGAAAGGAAACCCTAATAGGAAAAAATATATGAATCAAAGTGTTGTTTTGATGAATTTTTTTGTTGAAATGATGTGTATTTGATGTGTTTAACATGAATTAGTGATCATTTAATGGAAACAAATTCATTTGGTGGAAGAACAAGCTTGGCCGAATAATGTGTGCTTGAATAATGGTTTGATACTTTCGTGTTTTTATAGGTTTAAATGATGAAATGGTGTGCATTTGATGCATATATATTGAATTAGTGGTTAAATGATGGAAAGAAATCCATTTGGATGGAGTTTCATTTTGGCCAAATGTGGTGAAGCATGAATGATGGTTTAGTGTTTTGATGTTAATAGATTTAAATGGTTAAATGTTGTGTAATTGGTGTACATTTATGTTATATGAATGAATGGTGTTGAAAAATGGATGAATGGAATGAATTCCATTTAGGCTAAACCATATTGAGTTTGTTAGTTTAATGTGTTAGGCTAATGCAATTTGAAAGGTAAGGTTTGAATATAGTTTAATGGTATAAGTAATGGAAATATATAAGTTTAAATATGTAAAAGATGATTGATATAAGTACTTAGAAGGTAAACTTGAAATATGGTGTATGTTTGATTTTGAATATTGAGTTAAGTGTATATAAGTTCTTAATTTGGTTTATAAGTGATGAATATGTGAAATATAGGTCAAATACGGTAATAGAATGTGTCTATTGCATAAAGGAATGGAAAAAGGGTAAATTGTGTAAATTGAGACTTATAATGCATATTGAGTATGCTTTGTGTCTATTGATGTCTGTTTAAGTGAATAATGTGTTTTGTGATGTTTTTACATCTTACCGGAGTGTTATATGTGTAAATAAGTGAACCGTCGAGTACTCCTTCTCGGAGTGTCGAGCGACGGGCCGATTAGGACCTTGAACTGTGGATTGGGGGCTAAAGTAGTTTAATTGCAATAAAGGTGAGTCTATGTGTATAATCATGCATGATTTGCATCATATATCATATGAAAAGTCATTTGGACTGATAAATCAACATTTGCTATTTTATAATACCTACAATGCATATTGGCCCCATAAATAAGCCCGTCGTAACGACCTAAAATGACCTTAACTTTGTCTGTCCATAAAATGAAATTTAGAAATCCAATTGAGCCACCACTTGACCCAATCTTCTAGTCTTGACCTAAGCTTTAAAACGGTACCTCATGGTCCACCTAAATCCTTTGGCAATATAGTTAACCATAAACTACCCAAAAATCCCAAAACGGACCCTTAACGGCGAGTGTCAGTTGAGGCAGTGCAATTGGGCCTCGCTGGGTATATTTTTGACTTAAGCCAAACTTGTTCTATTATTCATTATAAATGTATATATGATTGTTCTAAAGCTATATGAGATATATTTAAGCTATATATATTGTTATATAGAGACACACCCATATGGTATTATAACAGGACTACCTCGATGGTGTAGTGAGAAATTCCATCGACCGTGTACACACTGGTGTTAATGAAATTGACCTTTGCTAGGGAGGGTGTAATATTCTCTGGTATTAATTAAATTAATCCATGCTATGGAGGGTGTAATTTTCTCTACTCGTAAAGGTTGATCCCCTTTGCGTATAGTGATTTATGCACTTTATTATAGTGGATATTATAGACAGTACGATTACACTTATTACTGAACCCAATCCTGTTATATCATATGTGCGTTGACTCATACACTGGATATATTTATATATGGATACTTACATGGATACTTATATGGATATATATATATATGGATATTTATATTGATAATTACTACTTGATATTATTATGGATACTTGTCTCATTCTTTACTGATTACCTTATATTGATTCAACAGGCCATATATGAGCAACCATGGTATTATGAACATCTACTGCATTTTTATATATATGGATTCACTGAGTATTTTTATACTTACCCCCTTAGTAGTTTATATTTTTCAGGACTACAGTGAGGCTCGAATTCCATTAGCACCTCCTATCCTCGCCTTGGAATTGTATTGCTTGTATCATGTAATAATCTAGTCTCAAAAGTATATATGTAAATATTGTATAGTATAGAGGTTCCATGGTACTGTAACATAAGGAATGGCATGTATATATATGTGATTGTATTTCTATGGTTTTGCATATATATATTATGCTATGTATGGATATAGTTTGATATACAGATATATGTGTTGAGTTATTATTGGATATCCAGTGGGATCATTGATGATAAAGATATGGGTATTGATGGTAAAGTATATTGGAAGTACTTATTTGCATTTGTTTTACAGCTGGGCATAGTCATATTTTAGAGGAGATGCTGTCGAAAATTCAGCAGCATCATTAAGCTATTTAAGATGATATAATGTATTATTTGCTATATCATATAGTTAATTGGGTTCTTCGTGGTACTGGTAGCTTAGGCAACACCCGTACCCTAGGACCGTCGCGACTCTCAGGTTGGGTCGTGACATCAACTATCTCATTCTGTATTAAAATAGTACCTGTAACCACATTATATCTCTGTGCCTCCTGAGTACTCATAGCAAAAACTCGCCCCTGACCTCTACTTGCTGGAGCCTGACGACTGCTCGGTTCCTGACCTCTTCGTCTACCCCTACTATGAGCCTCTCTAGCTACATTCTGACTCATTTGAACAGTAGGTTGAGACACTGATGTCAAAGGCTGCTGATCACCCCATAAAGGACATCTACTAATGACATGACCATGCTGCCCATATTTCAAGCAAGCACTTGTCTATCGTCGACACTCCCCTCCATGCCTTCTACCACAAAAAATGCAAATAGGGACACTAGGCATTTGTGTAGCAGGTCTAGAATAACCCTATGAATAAGCAGGTGTAGACTACACTGGAGGTCCTCTACTCTGTGTCCTCCTCCTCTGATTTCCAGACAAAGGTTTCTAATCAAACTTGGGCACTGGCTCAATCTGTCTAGGCTAGGAGCTACTCTCCCCTCTTTTACCCTGTGATCAAGGTCCCCCCTTCCTTTTCTGATCCCTCTTAGCTCTCATTGACTTGTATTTTTCCTCCATCTGATTGGCCTTGTCAATGATAGTAGTCAGAGATGTGAACTCTATAGCAATTAGGGCATTATGAAGTGAGGCATGCAAACCCCTCCTGAATCTGCTTATCAAATCTGCCTCAGTAGGAGCAATCTATTTAACATATCTACTCAATCTGATAAACTCCTAAGAATACTCCTCAACTATCCTGTTACCCTGCTCAAGCTACTCAAGCTGTATTAGATTCCTGGTTTTCACCCCTTATATGAAAAACTCATCAATCAAACCCTGTCTAAACTCTGCCTAAGTAGGAGGATGATCAGCATACAATCTGGGCTCTATATGTCGAGAAAACTAAGTCCAGTCTTTCCCCTTCAATAATAACCCAAACAACTTAACTGCTTTAACATCAAAACAAGGTAGTCTCCTAACTACCTTCTTTACCTGCTCAAGAAAATCAATTGGCTCATCGTCTCTATCACCCCTGAACTCTGGCAAATTAAGCTTCAAAAAGCTAAACATAGAGACTCCACCCTGATCAATAACTCAATGGGATCCCTATATAGTAGGCTCTCCAGGAACTATAGCTAGCTGCACAGGAGCTAGAGCAGGAATTGCTAGTGCAGTTGGAGTTGGTGCTGCTGCTGGTACTGGTGGTGCTGGCATAATCTATCGTTCCCACCTCAATTCTGCTAATTCCCGATGCAACTTCATCATCCCCTGCATCATCTCCATCCTCTAGGGGTCATCACTCCTCTTTGTTTCCTCTGTCATCCGTCAAAATCTGGATGGTCCCTCTAAAAATTCCCTGACAAAAGATTCATTAGAGGCTACCTCTGCCTCTTTGGTATCTTTGTCTCTATTGTCGGACATCTCTGTCCACTGTCAGAAAATAGAACATCATACTCAATACATTACAGAAACACAAAATACTCATACATACTTGATGAATACAACAAAAGATGATACATGAATTCCTATACTCTATGGTTTACTTAACTGTACCCAAACTGTACTTAGTTACTATTCCTCTATAACCTATGCTCTGAAACCACCTTTGTCTTGTTCCAATTTCAGAACATGATGGTCCTAGGATGCGGGAGATGTTAGAGGCGACCGGCACCCGTAGAACCCAATATTCACATGCAATTATTAATTACTCAATCAAGTTTTATTATGGCATTATGTAATCTGTCTGTAATTTTTTTGTAATTGACTGTAAATACCAAGTTTTATTCTGGCATTATGTAATCTGTCTCATGCCATAATATTAATTATACTTCATAATATGCCATACAAACATATACATAGTCTAACTATGCCATTATACAACACATGGAGAAACTATAGAATATATATAAAATACAGTGTTAAATATAATTACACTGTCACACAATGTAGCAGAAATCCACAGAGATATCAATAGACAGGATTCTACCTCCTACTCTGCACCTGGAAAGGGGAAACAATAAAAGGGTGAGTATAAAAAATACTCGGCGAATCTAATATGGATCGATCAGAAATGAAGACTGGAATAATCAATGAATAATAAGCAAATGAACAAATAATAACAATCTGATCAACAATGTCAGAATATAGAATCCAATTACAGTAGATGACTGTAGAATCAATATTTAGGTCAATGAAAAATATATCACATGGATAAGATAGTTGAAGGGCCATGAAACTCATATCATATGTATCAATAACATAAGACTGATCGGGTCTTATGGCTAGGACTGTTAACTCTTCCCAGCTAGGGTATCATTATACAATATGCACATTGCCGACAGTATGTACCCACTACCCTATCAGTGAGGTGTTGGGATTTAGGCCATTAGGCGTAGCGGAAAACCAAAAAAAAAATCCCAAACCAAGAAGCCTATGTAGATCAAAATTGAAGATTCATTAAAGAAAATTAAGATCTTTACCTTTGATTTAAGAAACACTTTCTCCTTTAATAACCAAGAAAGGGTTGTAGAAAATCACTATCTTTCCTACAAGGGTAAGAAAGAACCACTAGTAATCCACGCAAAGATCAAACAATAAGCTTTTTGGAAATAGGAGCCAAAAACTCTTATGTGCAAGACAAGAGGTTTTGGCCGAATGGAGGAGAAGCAAGAGAGAGAGGCCGAATTCTTTTGGTGCAAGAATAGGTTGTGAAATTTGACCAACCTATTGTTTTTTATTCCTAGGGTTAATGAATTATGATCACATCATTTTCCTTGGCCCTTGGATCAATTAGCTTTTAATCTAACGGCTTAGATTAAAACATTAAGCCTAATGACAATAATACCATTAATGAAGGTCAAAAACACTCATTTGATCTTGAACTTATTGATCCTAATATTAACACAATCCAATGGTCTTAATTTTATTAGATACATCACATGTAAATAATTAAATTAAATAATTAATTTAATCATATTAAATTATTGTAAAAACTCCATAAATAAATATATGAATTAAACCTCATTTAATCATAATTTAATTAACTCTTTCACTTATTGTTTGAATCACTTCTATGTGTGTGACCTAATAGGTTTCCCAATTAAATGGCAACTTAAGTCCTTAATAATTTCCTTAAATTAATTTTGGAAATTCTTAAGTGGAATTCCTATTTCCAAAATAGGAAACTTCCATAAAAGGTAATCCTTGTCCAATAAGGATTATATGAATTAAACTCTAATTCATAATCAATTCTCCAATTGAACCTCTCTAACTCAAGAAGATCATGAGCGCTATCTTGCAACATATCATGACACCCAAGTAATCATAAATTGCTAATGGTAAGTAGAAACCCTTACACATGGACAATATTGTGCTACTAGAACCTTCAAGCCCTTTTACCAAGTTCGGTTTAATGTATGGACATTATGTTAACTCTACTAAGCTGGCTACACCATACTTATCCTAAACAGTAGTTCCTTGTAATCCGAGCATCATTACTAAAATGATTTCCTTAGAGACTATCTCTAAGTACTATCCATTTTGGCCAAAGATTTCCAGTAATGATCTCATACAAAAGGACTGAGGTAAAACCCTCATTCTAACAGGAGTTATGATATCCTTTGTTGACCACTTAAATATCTACGAGTGCCTCAAACTATAACTAATGTCCACCCTATGAGCAGACCCATTGGGAGAGAAAGCCATGGAATCAAAGTACAGCATCTTCACTCTAGATCACTCTTAAGCATCTCAAGTCTAAGGACATTTGCATATTTCCATGCAGAGATATGTCATTAACATTGTTTAGATTTTGATATGACTATCTCCTGTGATCTCGTCGATGCACTTACTACTCCTAGTAACCATCCACATGCTATACTTAAACATCTCAATGACTAAGGAAATTTAGGTTAAAACATAATTACACATGATAAGCATCTCACTATCATGATCATATCATGAATGCCTTCATGCTTTGTTTATACCATGGACTTTATTAAATAGTTATACAACATTATTCTAAACAATAATAAACACTTATTAATAAATAATGCCTTTTTAATAATATATTTCTAAAAACAACATTATAATGATTGTCTTTAGAGCACCTACACTAATATGAGGTAGCTCTGTCAAATCTCATTGAAGTCAATAAAAGCATGGAACAATTCAATAGATATCAATATATAATAACAATCTCATCAAGTAGCAGTAACTCATGAATTTAATCAAATGAGATTGCGTTTAAGCAATGGATAAGCAATATAAGAAGCAATTAACAATGGTATCACAATTAGAAATTAACATTGAAAGGAATCAACAGTTGGACAAATCAAGTAAGAAGTTGGCTCAATTGGCATGCCAATGTCACTGGCGATAATGGCATTCAAATGGTAGGCCTATGGAAGAAATCATTGGTAGGCCTATGGATTTTGAATTAGGCATTTCATCGAACACTTGGTGTGCAATAATGGATGGATAAATTGGCTAGGTTATGGTGCAACATTGACATTGCCCATACAATCAACAAATAGCTCACAATGTAGGCAACACAACAAACATCAACTTTTCAACAATAAACACAATTAAAAGGATCAAAATGGCATGGAATTCCAAAGGCAAAACAAGGCAAAATCAATGGCATGAATAGTACCACCCCATTCAGCCAAACATGAAGAAATGGGAGAGGTTTCCAATCATAAATTCAAGACTTTAGGCATGTTAAATGATGCATATTAAACTCACCTAGCACTCCAAATAAGCTAGCAAAATTGATTTGCCACCAATTCCTTCAAAGTAGGCAAAATAGGCAATCTTCCACTTCTTGATTTTCTATAACAAACCAACCATAAATAATTCATCCGTTAGCCTCCAATTAACATATTTTAAGCTTAATTAACATTAACTAATGCTAAATCAAAAATTCATATCAAACAACATCAACCTAGGTTTAGGAATTTGGGAAAAAAATTATCAAATGCATCAATTGATGCAATTAAACACTAAACCCATCCTATTTAACATCTATAACATACAAATCAAGCATTTAACCAAAGAAATCACATCTTTACTTTTGAATGATGTGTGGGCCAAAAATCATAAACCAACCAATCTTGAAATTCTTTGATTTTCCAGGCAAACCAAGGTTGGAAATTAATGAATCAAAGGTTTGATTCAAGTTTTCTTTAGGTTTTCTTTGATTTTGCAAAAATATTTTGGTGAAAAAATTGAAAGCAAAGTTTCAGCCAAGCTAGATGGAAGAAGAGAAATGGCCAAAAAATCTATTAAGGCATGCTTATATAGTAAGTTGAAATGGTAAATTATAATTAGGCCCTCAAACTTTCCAATAATCGTACTTTGACCCCATCTTCTTCTGTAATTTATTCTGACAATTCTGTTGAGAATTGGATTTCAAAGTGGGAACTAAAATGACTTATTTTTATCTGTACTTTATTATAAAAATACTTTCAAAGCCATTCTGAAACTCAGACAGTTGATTTCCCACTATACCCCTAAAGTTCAACTTATTTACGATTTTGCCATTACTTAAATTTTCAGTGTTCCTAAATATTTTTCACCTCTTTCTTTCACCATAATTACACAGATAATTATATGATTCTTTACCCCTGGTCTGAATTAGAAATTCATCTGTTGACCAGACTGCTATTTCACCGGACAGTGTAATTAATACCGATATTTTCCGGGACAGTAACACAAATGCATTCTAACTGTATTTCAAAAATTATTCTTAGTTATTTCGGTGTTCCCAGACCAATAACTGATTATGTTACTGTTCAATTATGGTTGTAATACCCTAAGAAATACTACAGTGATTGAACAATTATATATAATTAGTTATTGATTTGGAAACATCGAAATGACTAAAGAGAATTTTTGAGACACAGTTAGAATGTATTAATGAAATTATCCCGGAAAATATCGGTGTTAATTATATTACCGGGAAAATAGCAGTCCGATCGACTGAAGAATTTCTGATTCAAACTAGGGGTAAAGAATCACATAAATATATGTGTAATTATGGTGAAAAGAAAGAGGTGAAAAATGTTTGGGAACACTAAAAAAGTAAGTGATGGCAAAATTGTAAATAAATGAAACTTTAGGGGTATAGTGGGAAATCAACTGTCTGATTTTCAGAATGGCTCTAAAACTATTTTTATAATAAAGTACAGATAAAAATAAGCTATTTGAATTCCCACTTTGAAATCCAATTCTCAACAGAATTGTCAAGATAAATTATAGAAGAAAATGTGGTAAAAGTATGATTATTGGAAAGTTTAAGGCCCTAAATAAAATTTGCTAATTTTAACTTAATATATAAGCATGCCTTAATAGATTTTTGGCCATTTCTCTTCTTCCATCTAGCTTGGCAGAAAATACCACTCAAATTCTCCATCAAATTTCTTGCAAAAATCAAAAGAGAAATCAAAAGAAACTTGAATCAAACCATTGATTCTTTGATTTTCAACCTTGGTTTGCTTGGAAAATCAATAAATTTCAAGATTGGTTGGCTAGAAAATTTCAGCCCACACATCATCATAAGGTAAATATGTGATTTCTTTGGTTAATGCTTGATTTATATGTTTTAGATGTTGAATAGAATGGGTAATGTGTTTAATTGCATCAATTGATGTATTTGATAGGTTTTATCTAATTTGGAAACCCTAATTCAAAGTTGTAAGAGATGAATCTTTGAATTGTGTTAGTTAATGTTAAATGAGATTAGATTATGTTAATTGATGATTAATAGATGGATTATTTGTGATTGGTTTGATGTAGAAAGCAAAAGAGTGGAAAGTTGCCATTTTTGCCTACTTTGAAGACTTTGGTGGCAAAGTGTACAATTTAAGTGATTTGAAGTGCTAGGTGAGTTTAATATGCATCATTTGTCATGGCTTACATGTTGAAATGTTGATTGAAAACTTGCTCCAAAAAGCTTGCTTTGGCCGAATGCCATTAAGGCATTTTTGCCTATGTTTTTGCCTTGTTTTCTTTTGGTTTTCCATGACTATTTGATCCTTTATGTATTGTTTATTGTTGGAAACCAAATGCTTATTGAATAACCTACATTGTGTACTTATTGTTTGATATTGGGGCAATTTCAATATTGCACCAAAACCTTGCCAAAATGTCCATCCATTATTGCACACCAAGTGTTCGATGAAATGCCGAGTTCAAATTCATAGGCCTACCATTGATTTCTTCCATAGGCCTACCATTTGAATGCCATTGTCGTCAGCGACATTGGCATGCCAATTGAGCCAACTCCTTGACTTGTTTTGTACAACTTTTGAGTCATCCAATTGTTAATTGTTAATCATATTACTACTAGTTATTGATTCATCTATTGCTTATCTATTGGTATATCGCAGTCTCATTTGATTAAATTCATAAGCTACTGCTACTTGATGAGATTGTCATTATATATTGATATCAATTAACTTGTTCCATGTTCTTATTGATTCTAATGCGATTTGATAGAGTTGCCTCTCTGACAAGGTAGTGGGTACATACTATCAGCAATGTGCACATTGTATAATAATACCCTAGCTGGGAAGGGTTAATAGTCCTAGCAATTAGACCTGATTAGTCTTATATTTATTGATCTGAGATTGATATGTGTTTGACACATATGATATATGAGTTTCTGTCACAGCCCAACTTAGGAGCCATGACGGTCCTAGGGTACGGGTGATGCTTATGCTACCAATACCACGAAGAACCCATTAAATAAACTATATGGCATGCATACACAAATAAGCTTAATATAGCTTAAGCAAAAC
>CANXYC011671294.1:0-12356 GCA_948193065.1 Aleurites moluccanus
GTTGGTTTTTTTTTTTTTTTTTTTTTTTTTTTATCTATTTCCCAAAAGTATATATCTTTCTCATTTAATGCAATTGATGCACGAACGTTCTTCTATTATCAATTTTTTTTCACTCTTCTAAAATCCACTGTATCTCCCTAACTAATTACAGGCTCCTATCACCAAAAGGCACAAGTACCCAACCCAAGCTCAGGTAAACATTAAATTCAAGTAAAAATGCTTGGTATTGCTGGTGGGTATGACTACTAAGGAAATTGAATGAACAAATTTCATTAACGTTATATAACAAACATACAACGAATTAATTAACATCGTATAATAACAACGAAAAAGTGTTTTTAAAAGTACAATAACAGAAAGTGAATGAACAAAAATAAATTTTTTAAGCCTTAGATGAGCCGTTGAAAACTAATTATAAACCACTAGTTACGGTTATTTATTGGTGATAATGCTCAAAGTTTAAATTTATAACTGTTATCGTTTAACATTCATTAACTACTAACTAGCCACTTATTATTAGCCAAACAGTTAATCGCAATAGCTGAATCAAATATAACGTCAATTATTATTATTGACTGAGTGAACCTTTGGGTACAAAGGTAGGAAATAATATAATTGTGGAATTGCAGGTGTCCCAGTAGAATTTCTTCACTCAATAACCAACACATGGACAATCGGAACGACAACGTATTACAGACACAAAGTAATAATAAAGAATATATCTCAGAAGCCAATTACAGATCTAAAGTTAGTGATAGAAGAGCTCACAGGGTCTCTGTGGGGTCTATCTCTAACTCCAGAAAAGAATACCTATGAACTTCCTCAATGGCAACATGAGTTAAAACCTGGTTCAGAATGTAGCTTTGCTTACGTTCAAGGCGGCCCCCAAGCGAAGGTTACTGTTCAAAGCTACCATTGACAAATGACAGTACTTGGGAACGGTCCAACAGAGATCAGAATTGCATTCAAAGTTGTTGATTAGCATAATACATGGAGTGAATCCTCTTATTTTTTCTTTCCTTTTCATTTTTGACCAAAATCTCATCCTTAAATTTACAAATATTGAAGAATTAATTTTCTAATGATAAATTGGGCTCTCCTCACCACTCGCATATAATTTAAATGGAGTCGTAGGTTTTTGTGTGAAATCTTCAACTGTAACAGTTATCATTTTTTCTATCCTACTACAGTGATCTTTTTCCCCATTTAACAGAACTCGTACAGAAGAAGCCATTGCCGCACCAATTACCGAGCCATCCCAAGAACAGGTAGGGACATAATTTACGCATCAAATTGCAATTTTTTTATCACTAGTATTGGAATAGTTCTCAAAACTAAAACCTAATTATAATCTACTTAACAAAAAAAAAAATCAACTACAGCCTATTCGTTTGATGTTCACTAAAAATTTTAAAAACAATTTACTAAAAATTATCACTCACTCACTCGAATCATGGGTCTCAAGTCCCTCAGTCGTAGGCAAACCAATTATTACCTAGATTTTGATTGATACAAATCAAACCAATGGATCTTTAATTAACATAAACAAAGCATAATGGCATTTTCAGAATATTTAGGAAATAAGAAATAACCAAGAAAATAAACACTACCACAATATCATTTAAGCAAAAATAAGACTCCAGTCACCAAAGGACAGAAGAACGATTGGAAGAAAATAAACTACTGACACAAGTCATCCACGCCAAACAAAATCTTGTGTCCTAATTACCAAAAGATAATTTGCTTCTCTTGCTTCACTAATCATCATCATTAAATGTGGTCTTCTTCCCTGCATTGGAGCAAAATAATAAAAGGAAATTAAAAAACAAAATAAAATGTCACATATAATACAAGAGAGAACACTGAATCATAAAGTATAGGTACAATTTTTATCATGGGTTTTGATAGAGTTTGATGTTCACACCCACTATCCTCTATGAAACAGACCAATTTACTCGACACAAGGAATAGTGACTAATATTACCTGTTGAGGCTGTTGTCACACTCGGTTTATTATGTGTTCCGCGACCTCTGCCACGACCGCCGCCTCTTCCACCTCCACCTCTACCACCAAAACGGCCACCACCATCTCTACTACCAAATCGGCCGCCACCATCTCTACCACCACTTCTCCCACCACCGCTTTTTCCTCCACCCCTACCACTACCCCAACCATCACGATTATCACCCTTAGGCTTTGCCTCTTCAACAGTTAAGTACTGGTCTCCTAGTTGACTGCCATTAAACACTAAAGCTTTGTTGAAACCATCAGTATCCTGGAATTCCAAGTAAGCCATCCTGCAAATGATTTACAATTGGAAATCAAAGACAAGTTCTCATCAGAAAGACTGACAGTTCAACAATTATTAAGAACATTGCAAGTGAATGAGTTCACAAGTCCACCTATTTTTTCTTCAATAAATAGCCAGTAAGAACTACTGTGAAATGATGTAAACTAATTGAAATCTCACAGTTCATAGAATGTAGAATGCACTAAAGGTCCAAAATGCATCCCAGAACATTTACAACATTAGCATTTTTGCCTCCATAAGATAAAAGATATTACTAACCCCTTTATAGCTCCACTCTCATAATCTGTTGGGATAGATATCCTTGTAATCTCTCCACAGGATTTAAAATGCTCTTCAAGGGAACTCCTAATCTGTAGGATTTAAATCCAATGTGAATATTATTAAAATTTTAGAAAAAACCCAAAACAACTGCAACAGCTTCAGTTCTCAACTGGCAAAAAGAATTACCTCATCCTCACCAAGGAACTTATCAAACCCCCTAACAAAAATTTTTTGAGTCTGTCCTCCCCCTCCCTTCTGGAATGAATCCTCTTTGCTGCAAAGGTTAATATTCATATGCAAGGTACAGAGCATTCATTCAACTAGAGAATTCTAAACCTATAAGCAGAAAGTAGTACCTGCTATATTGTGTATGTGGGGTCCTGTCACCCCTTTCACGAGCCAAATCAAGTTTAACAGCTCTACCATTTAACATTTGTCCATTCAATTTAAGAGCCTGAAAAGGAAAAAGTAGAATATTCAATGCATTAGCGATGTCTTCTGAACTTTTAGTCAGTGCTAAAATGAAAAAGAACCACACGCAAGTAGCCATTGGAGAAGTAGGAAGCAGAGAGTACTCTTACATTCTCTGCTGCTTCAGTTGTGGCAAATTCAACATGTCCAAAGCCCCTAAATCGCTGATCATTTTTATCTATGGCAAAGCGTACATCAACAATTTCACCAGCCTCTTTAAAGAAATTTTCCCTGCAGGAACAAATTTATCAAATGCAAATTAGCACACATTACTTTCAGAGCTATAAAAAGTTAAGATGGATACAGCTAGACATACACATCAGCTCGCTCAACTTGGAAAGACAGATTGCCGACAAACAGTGTCTTTGATCCTGTGGTGTGAGCCTCAGGAGTAACTGGAGTTTTGGGCTGCATATTAAGAGATGCAAAAAAAAAATCACAATTGGTAAACAAGTATGGTGCAAGAACACAGGCAAAATGGTGCATTACAGCTTTATTAGCAGATTTCAAGTCCGGCTTTTTGCCGGTTGCTCGTGGAGTTGCAGCATCTACCATCTCCACATCAGTTCCCTATTATCACACAGGGTGTTACACCATATTAGCACTGATATGACCAGCCAAAAGTCAAAAGGTTCAGACATCTATATAGAATTTCCCATGTTCTCATGTCAGGCACAAGGCAATGCCTCAACATCATAGAACTATTGTATCTTCAAAGCACACATAACTATTTTCACAAAAGATATTGATTTTTCAAAATCAAAACAAGAGCATAGCAGTCCATCTGGAGGGGGTTAACTTTTACGTTTTTCTTTAGTTTTTCATCCTCACTTTCTTCCTCGTCATCTGAATCATCACTGGAGCTCTTCTCCTCACTGCTGCTTTCCTTTTGAGCCTTCACCTGCAGCACAAAATTTTCAAAGGTTACTTGAATTATGGAAGCGAAAGAAAATAATAGCAGGGACATCATAAATTTAAAACAATGGAAAACCATTCACCTTTTTATTCTTTGGTGACTCATCATCGCTTTCCTCAGAACTATCATCTTCACTGTCATCTTTTTCTATGTCCATTTTACTCTGCTTCGTACAAGCAGAAATTGGTGAGCAATTATTACACTTCCAAAAAACACCTAAATTCTCAAGTTCTGCTTGATACAAGCGGAAATTGGTGAGCATTTATTACACTTACAAAAAATATAAATCATCAGACCACCTAAATTCTCAAATAGCATTCAAGATATACTTGATGTTTCCCAAACTAGAGTTTTGAGGTACATGTCATGCGATATAAATACAAATTTGCAAATCAAAGAGGCACTGAAAACACCGAAATATGACACGTACTCATACAAATAAATATAAGAGTGATTTTGAATCACCTAATTAAATGAAGAACTACGGGAGTACAATGCATTTTATTCCTAGAAACCACTAATCAAAATTCTAACCACGGTTGTTTTACAGTCGATCATGACGTGTATTGATAAATAGTCTTGGCATTCTAGTCTGACAACCTAAATCATGTTTACATCCATAAATGTCAAATCTCACAGCCCTTCAAATGAAGTAATAACTTCAACCTCTTAAGTAATGTAAAAAATCAAATCCAAACTATCAACTGTTTTTAGTAGTCTTCCACAACATTTTTCTTGATATTACAAGTTGCAAACTCAGATGATGTATAATAAAACTGAAAATTAAGTGTTGAAATCTAAGAATTGAATTTTAAGCACTGAACTATACAAGTGCCAAAAAATTTTAAATTGTAAAATTGCTCAAAAGCTCAATAACTTAATGTATTCAGTACCAATTTTACGTTAAAAAATTTAACTGATCATTTTAAGTGAACTTTTGTTGAATCAAGTCTCTAAAGATGAGTGGTACCAAACATACTAAAACCAAAAAATGCTGAAATTTTTATTTTAAATTCTAAATGGTGTTGTCAACACCACTCTGCACTCTGAGCATTACTGATAAAATAGTCTTGGCATTCTAGTCTGACAACCTAAATCATGTTCACATCCATAAATGTCGAATCTCACAGCCCTTCAAATGAAGTAATAACTTCAACCTCTTAAGTAATGTAAAAATCAAATCCAAACTATCAACTGTTTTTAGTAGTCTTCCATTACATTTTTCTTGATATTACAAGTTTCAAACTCAGATGGTATATAATAAAACTGAAAATTAAGTGTTGAAATCTGGGAATTGAATTTTAAGCACTGAACTATACAAGTGCCAAAATTTTAAATTGCAGAATTGCTCAAAAGCTCAATAACTTGGCGTATTCAGCACCAATTTTATGTTAAAAAATTTAACATATCATTTTAAGTGAACTTTTGTTGAATTGTGTCCCTCAAGATGGGTGCTACCAAACATGTTGAAACAAAAAAATGCTGAAAATTTTAATTTTAAATTCTAAATAGTGTTATCACAAACCACTCTGCACTCTAAGCATTCAAAAAGTGAACAGCAGTCCACAGAAAATCTCATGAAAAACTGAGACAAGACGCCTTAAATGCAGCTAGAAAGATAACAACACACTTTATAATGTATAAAAGTAAGAAAAAAGAAACTCTTAACCTTGAATATTATTTATTCCATACCATTGACCAATGGAGAAGAACCGCCAAACACAAAAACAAAAAGCTAGCAGATATTGTCTTATATTTAAAAGAGAAAAGAAGAGGGGATGATAACCTGTTGTGATTCCTTTGCTTGAGCCACAGAAGATGGCCTTTTTGAACCAACAGCAGGCTTAGCTGCGAGAACCTGCAAAAATACAAATGAAACACATCACATTGTTGTAGTAGAGATGCACAGCAATGCAATAAATAATTCCAGAAAGAATGCAAACACACAATCACACACTACTAAAAATAAATTTTTTGGAATGTGCTCACATCAGAATCGTCAGAGTCAGATTCATCGCTTTCAGAACTGTCCTCCTTTTTCGGAGTCTGCACCTTCAAAGTAGCAGTGGTCGTCTTTGCTGCTGCACCCTGAAGCAAGCCAAAAGATTTTTGGAAGAAAGGTCAACAGAATCCAAATAGAAAGGAACTTTATGGGAATTCTGGTGGAGACTTTCAAATTAATTGACAAACCTGGATTAACTATAATCCACGAGATACATAAAAATTAAAGAAACAAGTAAAAAAAAAATACACCTCATCATCATCATCAGAGGATTCATCAGAATCAGAATCACTGTCACTTGATTCAGCTTTCTTATTGGTAGCTGGCACAGCAACCTTCTTAGGAGTAGGAGCCTTTTCAGTTGTATCCTAATAACACAATACAAAGTGGATTCAACAGAAAACCAGAAAACAATTTTTAAGGCAAAAAATTATGTCAAGTTATTCTGTTTGGAAGACACTTCAGATGCTTTATTCAGCATAAACCATGTTAGGACATTAGAATAATGTTCCTAACAACAAGAACAAATAATTCCGAGATATTTAGTCTCAGTTCCATTTTTAATAAATATACATAAAAGGAACTAGAACAGGCAGAACTCAGTCTCCTCATCTGAGGAGCTGCCACCAGACTCGGAAGCATCACTGGACGGCCCAGAGGTTTTTTTAGTGCCTGTTGCTGGCAAGTTCTTCAATTGGGAAGCTGGCTTAGGAGATTTTTCCAGCATTTGGAAATGAATTGTAAATATTCAATAACATTACTGATAATAAAAGTGATGCAAAAACCTCTTCATTGTTGTACAGAAATATTACTGGTGAATTTGCATGACATAAGTAAATTCACCTCATCATCGTCAGATCCATCATCTGAAGAATCCAAAGGATCCAAGTCGCTGCTATCTTCATTGCCTTTCTTAGTAGGACCAACTGGGCCATTTTTGGCATCCACCTGCTGCTTCTTTGCAGGAACAGGAGCTTTTGCCAGTGGCTCCTGAACAAGAATGAAACCACAAAAAAAAGCTCAAAAAACAGAGAGAGAGAGATAGAGAGAGAGAAGCAAGAATCAATGAAAATTTGATCCAATGTTCACCTCATCTGAAGAGGATTTGTCTTCCTCACTGCTGCTGGATTCTTCAACAGTTGGTTTTGTAGCCTTGACATCCTTCCTGGGCGCAGGTTTAACCTGATTGTTTAAAATGACAAAATAAAGTCGCAAAAACACAAGTGTCAATGACCATAAGAATATATGTAAGAACAGCCAGTAAATTCACCTCATCTTCATCAGATACATCCTCCGAAGAATCTGAACTGCTATCGTCCTTGCCTTTAGTAGCAGGAGCACCAACAGAGCCATTTTTAGCGGCTGTTTGCAGCTTCTTCGATGGAAGAGCAGTTTTTGGGGGAGCCTCCTGGGGAAAAATGCAATCACATAAATTTTTAAGAACTGAAATAAATAGAAACAAACATCAATTGGAACTTGATATAATGCTAACCTCCTCATCTGAGGAGGATTCATCGCTACTAGATTCTTTGACAGGTGGTTTTATTGCCTTTTGAACATTCTTGATTACAACTTTGGCCTGCAACAAGTATTTGAAAAGCAGAAATAAACTAACTAAAAAATGTCAAGAACATGTAACCTCCAAGACAGTAAAATGCAATTAAATAATGAATAAAAACAATCCACACAATAACATGAAGAGTAAAATAAAACAAGATAAAATCATAATTACCTTCTGTTCTTCATCAGAAGAAGAGTCATCAGAACTACTGGATTCCTCTTTCTTCTTTTTCTGAGTCTTTGCCAAAACTTTTTTCTTTTGAACAGCCTGTTTTACCCCTTCATCAATCTTCTGTTTCTTTGCACTCACAAGCTTCTCAGCAGCTTTTTCAGCTTCTCTCTTGCCTAAAAGGTCAAAATTTTCCAAACCCAGAAAAACAATGAAGACACAAAAGATGCAGAAAGCCCATATATTAAAAAAAGAAAAAAACGAATTAAGAAAAAAATAAACAAAAGGTGCTCAGCAGAAAAATAATTGGGAAAATACATATCAAAAGGTTTTCTTATGATTAAAAAATCAAAATTCTAAACAGATAAGACTATAAGGGCTAACTTTTTCCCTCTCAAATTCAAAATGCAAAGCTCCATTGATAAACGAGTACATGAAAACCAACAAAATTGAACTGCTAATACAAATTAGGACTATACCTTTCTTTGTAGACTTCGAAACAAGGGTTACTGCAGGAACAGCATCAACCTATAACACAAACAAAAACAAAAACCACATGAACCCAAAAGCCAAAAAACAATCAATGAAACAGAAATCAAAATGAAAATAGAAAAAGAGAGTACTTTAGGGGTTGATTTCTTGCTAGATTTGCCCATAATAGACAGAAGATTATAACTTTGAGAGGAAAATAGAAACAGCCGAGTCTCTGCAAAACCCTAGTTTTAAGATATTTTTAGTGTAGGGTTTTGAGAGAAATGAGCGACTAATTTGCGTGGGTAAAGTAGGGTATTTATACGCGTCAAGGTTGGACATTGGGGCTTTGGTTAGGGTTTTTGCCTGTCCGCCAGCATAGGTTGTCATCGGTGGAACCACGTCCTTATTAATAATTTGTAAATATGTGCCTACTCGAAGATTTTTGTGCACATGTATATGTATTTATTATTTAATAAAGCTTAATTACAGTGCTGATTTTTCAGTCGATTCGGATAATTTTAACCGATAACTATGCGATATAGTGTTTTAATATTTTGCAATATTAAATATTAAAAAAATTTACATTAATATGTATCTAGTCGAAATGATATTGGTGTCGACTTATATTTATTTATTTGCGTGTCAGCATAAAGGGGCCAAAAATGTTGAATCGGCATCAAAAGTCTCTGTTGCGACTCGGCACAGTGGCCTTGTCCTTGCCGAGTCAGCATGAAGGCCTCTGTTACGAGTCGGCAGCTCGGGCCTTGGCCTTGCCGAGTCGGCATGAAGGCCCCCTGTTGCGACTCGGCATTGGGCCTTGGCCTTGCCGAGTCGGCATGAGGGCCACTGTACCTACTCGGCATGAGAGGCCTTAGCCTTGCCGAGTCGGCATGAGGGCCACTGTGCCGACTCGACATATGTGGCCTTGGCCATGCCGAGTCGGCATGAGAGTCGGCAGCTCGGGCCTTGGCCTTGCCGAGTCTGCATAAAGGCCCCTGTTGCGACTCAGCATTGGGCCTTAGCCTTGCCGAGTCGGCACAGTGGCCCTCATGCAGACTTGGCAAGGCCAAGGCCTCTCATGCCGAGTCGGCACAGTGGCCCTCATGCCGACTCGGCAAGGCTAAGGCCCAATGCCAAGTTGCAACAGGGGCCTTCATGCCGACTCGGTCGGGCTACCTTTATGTCATTCCGACTCAGTTTTTTGGATTTCTTGGTTTCATTTCGACTCTGTTTTTTGGGTTTATTGGTTTCATTCCGACTCGGTTTTTTGGAGTTCTTGGTTTCATTTCGACTCGATTTTTTGGGTTTATTGGTTTCATTCCGACTCGATTTTTTGGAATTCTTGGTTTCATTCCTGCTCGGTTTTTTGGGGTTCTTGGTTTCATTCCGACTCGGTTTTTTGGGGTTCTTGGTTTCATTTCGCCTCGATTTTTTGGGGTTCTTGGTTTCATTTAGACTCGATTTTTTGGGTTTATTGGTTTCATTCTGACTCGATTTTTTAAGATTCTTGGTTTCATTCCGACTCGGTTTTTTGGGTTTATTGGTTTCATTCCGACTCAGTTTTTTGGGATTCTTGGTTTCATTCTGACTCGGTTTTTTGGGATTCTTGGTTTCATTCCGACTTGCAATAATTTTTTGGGATTCTTGGTTTTTCACATTTTATAAAAATAACCTCCAATAACAATAATTTTTAAAATAAAAAATAACAAAGATGACAATTTCCAAACAATGCAAACATTTTCAATACAAAACAACAATTCCCAACAATAGAAACCATTCTCAAAATAAAGCAAGCATTAACATACAATGCATGAATTCCCAAAATAAAGCAAGCATTAACATACAATACATGAATTCCCATAACAAAGCAACGATTCCCAAGCAGTAAGTTTAATTCCCAAAACAAAGTAACAATTACCAATCACTCTTTTTCAATTCCCAAAATAAAGCAACCATTCACAACCATTTCCACTCAATACACACACATCCATAAATATTTCATTTCCCTCCAACGAATTTGTGCACAAAAAATTTTAACTTTTCAAACTTTTCCCATGCTCAAATTTTCCCACTCTTTTTCATTTTTTTTTCCTATATATATTACTATCTTATTTTTGCTATAAATTTGTCTTTCATTTCTCTCATTACCTCCACTTTAGTTCTCCTTCATTTTCTCTACACACTATCTTTCATTAACTTTATTTTCCTCAACTTCAAGTTTTATTTCCCAAATTGTATTTGCATTTTCAATAATCACTATGTCAAAATCTTCACAGTCTTCCAAGAGAAAGGGTAAGGCTACTATTGAAAGAGAAGAAGAGGACCAACCTATTGATCTTACTTCAAGGTATGATGCTCCTTTTCCTATTTATAATCAACTTGAAGGGGATAAGTATGTTCTTTATAAAACAAGCCGTAATGTAGTTAGTTCTAGGTTTGTGCCTAAAAGCATTATTGAAAAAATGGGTATGACTAATATTATGAAAAAATTATTGAAGTCTATAGGACTACAGAAGTTTATTGATTTTGAATATGATTCTTTTGTTGAATTAATGCAAAAGTTCTATTATTCAATGGTTGTCAATAAAAAACATGCTAATTGTGTGGATTTTCGCATGTTAGGCCGAAATCATCAATTGTCTCCCAATTTTATGAAAAATGTTTTTGGTTTTTATAAAGAAGGTATTTCTGTTATGCCAAATGATTTTTGCTCGGGTGAATTTTGGTCATTCTTAACAGATTTACTTCCTCATTTTGATCCAGCAAAAAGCCCCGCTATGTTTATTAAGGATCATAAATATTGGCTTCTACATAAGATACTTGCATGTCTTATTTTTGGAAAATCTGAAAGGAATAGGGTGTCATTGAAAGAATTAATCTTAATATGGTGTGTTCACAACAAGAAAAAAATATGTTGGCCTACTTGGATTTAAATCAAATGATTGAATGCTCTACCCATTCTACGGGTCCTTTGACCTATGGTCACATCATTACAGAAATTACATTTGCTTTTGATGTCTCACCATCGGCTTTGTCAAGTATGAAATGTATTAGGATGATTCAACCAAGCAAGCTTTCACCCAAGGAGAAGTTATTGATGCCGACTTTAACCTCAAGCATGCATATGATCGTTCATGTTGGATTAAACGAGATCAACAACCACAAGAAGTAAGGGTGGAGGAAGAGGAGGAAGGAAATGATGGAGATGAAAACAATGAAAGTGAGGAAGGTGACCGACCCCCACAACAACAAAGTGGAGAAGGACCCGCCGGTTCTAGTGTGCCTAGCGACTTCGATAGGTGGCAACAAGTTCTCCAAGGTCAACAAGCCATGATGCATCAATTGGAATTACTTAATGCTAGGCAAAAAAATACGGAACATTGGCAAAGGCGCACGCCTCACAAGATTGATCGCCTTATTGAACACAGTGGGTATCAAATCGATTCCCCACCGCCATCACCGCAACAAGAATGAGGAAGCATTTCTAACTCTTTTGCTAGACTTATATAGTTCTTGATTGTCTTCAAATGTTTTTGCATGTTAACATTGACAACAATGTGTCCTTTAAAGTGTGGGGGAAGGGTTATTCGCTATTTTATGTTTTGCATAGGTTATCTATATTATGTTTTACATAGGTTATCTAATTTATGTTTTGCATTTTTAGTTTAAATTTTTATTTTTATTTTGAGTGTGAGTTTGCTATACTATTTCCATTGTTTCAAACTATCTTTTTGCTTCTGATCTTTAACACTCCTTAATTTAGAATGATGTTGTTCTACTTTTATTCATTAATATATTAAGTTTTAGAAACATTTAAAATGTGTTTGAGTATTTACTTCTTTTGCCCCATTGCTAAGTATTTAGGCAAGATAGTGGAGTGTTGGATGGTAACGATTATGAAGTATTATTGCTTATGAAATATTCATATTGATTAATTAATATGGAATAATGTGTTAAGCTGAATGTTCTAGGGACATGATATTTGCTTAAAAGAGATAACTATAGGCATCATACGTGTATTTACAATCGATCAATAAAGGATGAAGATATAAAAAAATTTAAATGAGATGGAGCGTAAAACGCACTCGTTTGAAAAAAATAACATATAAAAAAATGTATATGTCTTATTCCTCTAGCCTAATATGGCTATGAATAGTGCTAGTAGCTTGATGATATTATGGATTCCAAGTA
>CANXYC011671305.1:0-21048 GCA_948193065.1 Aleurites moluccanus
GTCATTCACAAGATAAATATAGTAATCACATAAAACAATTATCATAGGTTTGAGAATATCATGGAAACTTTAATTAATAGGTCATTAATACAATGTCATATTTGAGAATATTATGAAGGCTTGGACAATCATATCAAAGAACCAATATGTATATGTAATGTTCATACTTACCTTTACACAAATTTATACTTGTATTCCTCTCAATAGCTTGATCATTCAATAAACTCCTCAAATTCTTGAGTTCTCTTCTCCTATGAAAATTTTCTCAAATATTCAAAATTAAGATTTTTCTTAATCAATAATACATAATAAAGTTCCTTAAAAAATTTAACCATCTTATAGTTTCTATTTTCGATACCCAATATCAATTTAATTCATCTCTTAAGGAAAATCTGAATTAAATTTCGAAATTACTGTTCATGTCACTATTCATGATAATCCATAAATTCTGATTTCTCTCATATTAATTACCATTAATAGCCTCAAAATGCTTGTAATAAATCCTATATACCCATAATTAACTATCCTAACTACCAGAATTTATTAATCTACAGAGAAAATAACATTTGAAGAAAATCTACCTTATTTCTCCAAAACTAATTTCCTTGAGAAGATCTGCCTAAAACTGAAGATTGATGCCTTAAAATGTGATAATCTAGTGATTTAATGCATTAATTTTGAGTATTAATGCATTAGAAAATAAATGAAATAAATCTGAGAAGAACAGAAGAAGAACGAAGAGAAGAAGAAGAAAAATTGTGAAGAAAAATCGCTATTGGGGATCTGATTAAATAGGCTACTGTCTCAAAATTTCCGCTCGTCAGCTCGCCTCGCCAATCCGCCTCGGCAATTCCACTTCGCATAAGCCAGTTCGCAATTGTCACTTCGCCAATCCACTCTGGCAATGCCACTTCGCCAATCCCACTTTGCATGCCCACTTCGCATATGCCACCTCGGCAATGCCTCTTCGCTATACTTGCCTTGCCTAACTCCACTTCGCATATGCCACCTCGGCAATGCCTCTTCGCCAAACTTGCCTCACCTAACTCCACTTCGCATATGCCACCTCGGTAATGTCTCTTCGCCAAACTTGCCTCGCTTAGCTCCACTTCGCATATGCCACCTCGATGATGCCTCTTCGCCACTTCGTCTGTTCGCATTGCTGGCTCGCAAATGCCAGATTCTGCCGAGCTGGAACCCTTTCTCGACAACTCATATTTAATCAGCTTGCAAATGAGCTACAAATATTCAAACTCCCTGATTTATTTTGTCACTTAAAATAGAAATTCAGAGGTCTAACATATCCAAAATTCAAATTAAAAGGATAACTACACAAACTATGGTGAATCTCTAAAATTCACCCTGAATTATTGCCCAAAATTTATCGGAACAGGCCTATTTAATTCCACTCTCTACTGAGTTATACTTATCCAATTCTTCTAAAATTTTATAGCCAATAACACAACACATAAAGAAATATTTCTTATATTTACACTTTTGGCTGATTCAGCCTCAGTCATTCCCAGAAAATTTAAACATACTCAGATTCCTGCAGAAAATAATGAACCAGATAGGTTCTGGTCAAAGAGGCATAACTCTTTACACACACAGAATTTTACAGAACCATTTTTACAGAATTAAAGATGAGATATAAATCTACAACTTTTATGTTTTACACTTTACCAAATTATTTCTTTAAAATTATGAAATCAGCCTCACAAAAATCCTCCCTGCAACCAGAAATTCTAAATTCCTTAAAACATTTCTATATCCTCAATTAATTCAACAAACATACAATTAATAAAATGACAAAAAAATGACAGATATTACACAAAAGAAGCTATGTGGATCAAGAAATTCAGCACAAAACTTGATGTGGTTCCTATTATTATTGATCCAATAACGTTGTATTGTGATAACAATGGAGCCATTACACAAGCAAATGAGCCACAGTCTCATAAAAAATCCAAATGCGTAATGCGACATTACCACTTGATCAGGGAAATCATTGGTAGAAATGATGTACAGATAGATAGATTCTCTACTAATCAGAACATAGTTGATCCGCTTACAAAGCCACTGGCCCAAAAGAAGTACGATAGTCATGTACTAGCCTATGGTATTAGATACAAAGGCAATTGGCTTTAGAGCAAGTGATAGATTGTTAGTATATGTGCTCTAAAGACAATCATTGTAATGATAATTTTAGATAATATTAATAAAATACATTCTTTATTAACTAGTGATTTATTTATGTTTAGAATAAAATTGTATAACTGCTTAATAAAGTCCATGGTGTAAACATAGCATTAAGGCATTCATGATATGATCATGATAGTAAGATGCTTATCATGTGCAATTATGTTTTACCTAAAATATCCCTAGTCATAGAATCAATAAGATGGGACATTGTTGATTCGTAAAGACTAGCACTTATATATACTATTTGATTTGATCAAATCATCTGATCTCATAAAAATGCAGACATAGAGATGTCTAAGTATAACATGTGGATGCTTACGAGGAGTAATAAGTACATTGGAGTGATCGCCTAAGATTATCATATGGAATTCTAAATCTTGTTAATGATACATCTCAACGTGGCAATGTGTAAATTTTTTTTGAACTTGAGATATTTAAGAGTGATCTAGAGTGAAAAGGTTGTACTTTAATTCCATATCTTACTCTCCTAAAGGGTCTGCTTATAGGGCGTACATTGGGTATAGTTAGAGGCACTCGTGGACATTTAAGCAATCGGTAAAATAATTCATAACTCCTATTAGAAGGAGGGTTTTACCTAAGACCTCTTGTGAGATATCATTACTATAAATCTCTGGCCAAAGTAGACTATACTTAGAGATGGCCTCTAAGGAAGTCAGTTTTAGTAATGAGACTTGGGGACAAGGAACTACTGTTCGGGCTAAGTATGGTGTGGCCAGCTTAGTGGAGTTAACACAAAGTCCATACGTTAAACCGAACATAGTAAAAATAATTGAAGGGACTACTAGCACAATATTGTTATGTGTAAGGGTTTCGTACTTACCATAAGTACTTTCTGATTACTTGGGGGTCTTGATATATGGTTAGATATCGCTCATGATCTACTTAAGTTATAAAGATTTAATTGGAGCATTAATCATGAATTAAAAGAGTTTAATTCATATAATCCTTGTTGGATAAGGATTACCTTTTATGGAACTTTCCTATTTTGGAAATAGGAAATCCACTTGAGAGTTTCTTAAAGTAATTTAAGAAAATAATTAAGGATTTAAGTTACTATTTAATTAGAAAACCTATTAGGTCACACACATTGAATAAATTCAAAGAATAAGTAAAAAAATTAATTAAATAACGAATTTAATAGGATTAAGTTCATATATTTAATTAAAGTGTTTTTAAATAATTTAATATGATTAAATAAATTAGCTAATTTAATTATTTACATAAGATGTATTTAATTACATAGGATCTATTGGATTATGTTGATTATGGGCTTAATAAGTCAAAAGTCAAACAAGTCAAAAGAACGTGTTTGACTTTTCATTAATGGCATAATAATCATTAACCTTATTGATTTAATTTAAGCCGTTAGATTAAAACCTAATTAATCTAAGATGTCTATAAATATGATATAATCACAATATGCAAAGAAGTCTCCTCCTCTTAGTCTAGTAGTAGTCGAAACTCTCTTAAATACAATAAGGAGAATTTGGCTACCCTAAATACTAAAACACCAAGGTCGAATCCTAGTCAAGCACACAAAAGGCTTCGTCCTTCTCTTTTCGTTTTTGATTTTCGTGTGGATACTTTGGTGCTTTCCATAGAGATTTTGAAAAAATTGTGGTTTACTAAAACCCATCTTGGAGATCAAATAACAAGGTGATTCAAATCAAAATTCAAAGAAAAGGTAAAATTCTTAATCATTTTCTATAAAGAATTGATTTTAATTGACATAAAATTCTAAAGAAATTAAAAATTTTATTTCCCGTTGCGTCTAAAAGTCCTTTAATTCCTTACAATGCTAACTTGAAAAGAGTCGTACTATGTTTGATATAGGATAAACATCTCATAATATCATCTTCCTTTTCTATGTAATTGGCGATCATACAATATTGCAGGGGAAAAATTATCACAATCTACTATGAATTGACAAATTGTAAGAAGTAAACTATAATGCAAAAACATATCAAGTTACCTCCAATAGCAACATTAGTTATTAAATCAACATTAGACACAGTAATTAAACTAAGATGTGATAAACCAAAATACGAAAAAAGGTTGGAGTGTCGTGAGACCAAGAGAAGACAACTTGAATTCATATCTCCTTCAATAAATGAAAGAAGAGTCCGAACGTCAAATGTATCTATTAAGATATGCACACAACTATTTTTCAAATAAAATGACTAGAAAATAAAAAAAAGAACCCATCAAGTAAATAAATAAATAACTGTATTAACTTGAATATGCACTCAATGCAGGAACTTTAGCCAAAATACAACTATAAGAGTTCAAATCATAATTTATAAAATATATAAACCAAGTAGAAAATGAAGCTTTTTATTTACTCTACCCTCTTGTCAACCGCGAAAGCAGTGGAAATATAGTGAAAATTATGAGGAATTGATTGAGAATATAATAAGGCATTTAAAACAGGAAAATATATAATTTCAAAGTGGTATACCAATTTTGCATAAACTGCCTGTGTAAAATTAGCGATGCCCAAAACTTTATAGGATTCATCATTATAAAAAGGTTCCTTGCAAAGATTAATTTATTGTTGTCTTCACCATATAAACCAAGAGGCAAATCAATTTATTTGGATAAGCAAAATTGAGAATCTTTATAATTGCAGAGGTCTTTCCATTCAGTTGAAGGAATTTCTTATTAAATCCCTTTGTTGCTAGATTATAATGAGAAGAATGAAAGAACTAAAGAATTGATGTGAGGGGGAAAACAGAGCAAGCAACCCACCTTTTCAAAGAGTCAATAGCCAAAACTGTGAAAGTTTAAGGACTTAAATATGTTCTTTATCTTTCTATTTTTACCTTTATTCGTTTTTAAAGCGCGTGACACTCACTCTTGCTAATCTGTCCAAAAATCTCTCAACATGTTAAAAATTAAAGTTTGAGGGCTTGATGTGTATGAATAAAACTTTAAGGGTTTAATTGCCAAAATATGAAAGTTAAGGGGCATAAAATATGTTTTACTTATATTTATATTGCCTTATATAGAATATGTATATACATACATTGGAACACCCATGGTATTCAATTCTTGTTTACTTTCGAGTTAAACTAAGTTAAGGTCTTTTCAGGCTAATCACATTAACTTCATCATTCATATATGTATTCTTATGCATATGGTTAAACTAATGAAGATGTATTCTTTTTCCGTTGTTGCTATGATATTTGAGCATATCTATATATTCCACCTCTATTACAACCAAAGATAACATATTTATCATTTTTGGACCTTTTTATAGTTGTTGCATAACCTTAAGCCAAACCAATACTAAGCACATTATTAAGCAACTCATCACAACTTCGATATTTTTCAATAGTCAATGAAAGCAGTTCGCTAGTTCAACCTTTCCATGATAATTTCCCGCACTATTTTATTACTTGTCAAAGACGAGAAAATAAAATAGTCAAAATAAATATATTTAACTTAAGAATAGAATATAAGGAGAAATTTACACACATATTATGAATTGTATAGTTTCTTTTAGTCTTACTGTATTGATAAACTTAGTTTTAAATCATAAATACTCACAAACTGTAATTTTGTATATGAATTCCAAAATTCTTAAATTAGTGATCCTTAATTTGTAATGTGCAATATTTAACCAATTAAGAACTTATAATCTTATTGAATTAATAGTAAAAAAAGTAGAGCTAGATAAATTGTTAAACTGTTAAACAAGTTAACTATGATCAACTAAATTGTTAAATTGTTAAACTGTTGAACAATTTAGCCTTGAACAGCTAAATTGTTAACAGCTAAAAAGTTGTCTCAAAGTCATGAACAACTAAATTGCATATAAACATCTCAAAAGCCATATTTGCTATATATATATATGCAAATTACTTCCAAAAAATTTAGACATAGATGCGAAAGAATTGTTAATTCTTATTGTTATATACTTCCCATTAGTCCAAAAAATTAAATTAATTTAATAATATCCTAAATTACAAAAACACAAAAGAATTTATTTAAAAAAATAAAATTAATGTGATTATCTATATGAGAAAGAGAGTTATGGATACTTAGAATTAGCTCTTTGTTTTCACTTATGTCTATAAAATTCAAAAACTTTTTTAATTATTTATTGTGATTTATTAACTACTGATAAAGGTTAACAGCAACAAATATTTTTTTCTTTTAAAAGTTGAAAATAGCTCAGTTTTTTCTTGTTTTGGGATTGATAGGAGAGCTTTCATTTCTTCATTAGGTTCAAAATTTTATTGCATTACACTTACTGTTGGATCTGTTATCATACTCAATATTATAAAATCTCTATAAAACATAAAAAAATAGAATAGTTAAATTAAATAATAAATTTACTAAGAAAAACATCAATACCCTCTTTAAAATTTTTATTTATTTTTAATAGTTAAACAAATGATACCCTAAAATATTTAATGGCGGCTCTCTCTCCCCTCACTCTTTAATTTATTTCTTCTTCTCCGCTTTAATGCATTCGTTAGATTTGCTAAAAAAAAAAAACTTACATTCAACTTACAAGTTTCTTCTTTTACTTCTTCTTCTTCCTCCTCTATTCAAGATTTCAGGTTAGCACTTGCTTTATCTCATCTTTTTTCTTTAATTTGCGTTTTTTTCCTCTTCAGTCTGCCATTTTTAAATTTTTAGTTCTTCCATTTTTTTCTCAAATTTTCTTTTTTCATCCATTTGAATGTTGGTCTGCCATTTCGACAGGAAAAAAATTATAGAAATTGTGGGCGGGTCGAGCATGAAAAATGCATATTCAAATTGGGACAAATCTGTTCGTGGCTTGGCCGAGTCTGTAGAAAATATTAAATTTTGAAGTGTTGGATTGAGAAAAAAAAAAAAAAAGCCAATAAGACCCGATCCGATCACAGTTCAGTATTCTACTGAGTGAGTGATAAGTGGCTGATTTGCATATTACTAATTCCCATTGCATTGCCATACTGGCTTCTGGATCTTTCTTGTAACTGTCTTTGCTCATCTGGGTTAATCTTGACAATTTGAGATTGATCGAGGATCTAGTTTCTGAATTTTGATGTTGAATCGAGTTTCAGAGAATCCCCCAGAAGTGCTAGTCTCTATCTCCCCAAAACAAAATTTATTGATTTTGCTACCGTTGCGAGGTTGGATATGGATGTCTCAAACATATCATGAGACTGATTTTACTTTCTGGGTTTATTTTCAAATGGAGTACAGGAATCGACGACCCACCAATGTACCCAAAAAAGATAAGAAGTTGATATAGTAATGGTGGTTTCAGTTTCTACATAAGCAAATTGAGAGAGAGATCTGCGTTTTTTCACTTTCTGGGTTTATTTGAAAATGGAGTATAGGAAAATCAAAGAGGAGGTATGTTTTCTTCTTTTACTTACTTTCTCTTCCATTTTATCACAAAAATCCAAAATTATATATTTATATTTATTTGATTTATATGCAATTTTTATTTAATTGACTTAATTAAAAATTAATTCATAAATATTGCTATGAGGATTATTCTTGTTTTTGTTTTTGTGTCCGGTTGCATTTGAACAACAGTGGGACTGGTTCATATTAAGTTTAGTTATTACTGAAACTTAAAATTCTAAGCTCTTACTATTTCACTTTCTTTTTTAGTGTAAGAGAACTGTTTATGGATGCCACTTTTGTTAGATTAAAATTTTGTGCATTTGAAACTTCCTTGGATTAAACAGTTTTATAGTTTTGATTGATACATTGTCTTGTAGGATAAAGATGAGGGTAGTGCTGGTGATGACTTAGAAAGCTTAAGAAGCAAATCTATTTCAGGTACTCTTTTTTTTTTTTTTTAAATATCTTAATCCTGCTGCCATTTGGTTATTCTCTTATCTGCAAAATTTGTCATTTTTGTGTGCTTATTTTCCCTGGATTTGCAGTTCTTGTAAGTAATATGGCTACATTGGGAGGTGGCTCAAATGAAAGATCTAAGTGGAAACGCAAGTAAGATCTGATATTAATAGTAATGATTAGTGTCACTGGACATGTGATAGATTTGTGGATTGCACCTTTGATATCCGAAAATAGCAATGTCACCAGTGAAGTTGTAGCTCTCGAACAGGCGATGAGTTACTTCAGCACCCATTGGGAAAATGACGGGGCAAAATGAAGAATCGAAATGTTATTGTGTGTGTTTTTTTAATGTTTACTTACATAGAATTTGTTTTCCCTTCATTTGAATAGGACAATTGTTACGCTTGCATTGACTATTCTCACAAGTTCACAAGCCATACTTATTGTTTGGTCCAAGAGAGCTGGCAAGTACGAGTATAGTGTTACTACTGCAAATTTCTTGGTGAGCAAATTATATATTTCATTTGAGATGAAAAATATGGGCAACAAGCGACTATTAAACAATGTTTAAAACTGCTTCTACTCACACAATAGACTATGCAAACTATTAGTCTACACACACGATATACTATTTAAATTATTAATATGCCTGCATGATAGACTATACAAGTATATTAACACTAGTGTTTTGTCTCTCTTTCCATGGTTAGGTGGAGACTTTGAAATGTGTGTTGTCACTTGCGGCCCTGGCAAGGATCTGGAAAAATGAAGGTGTTACTGAAGATAACAGGTTTTCTTTATTATGATTAGTTTGGGATTTCAGTTTCGCCCTTTGACGAAAGTTTTGGATAATAATGAAAAATTTTGTTGCCATATTATGATTGAATCAGATCACAGTGATTCACTATCTTGTGCAAGGCTATGGTTTTAATTTCCTTGTTGCTTGTTTTGACACAAGTGAAGTGCTTTCTTGTATGACCATGTAATGGGATGTAAAAACAATTGTTCTACTAAATTTCTTGCAGTATTTTTTTTTTAAATTATAGGACTGTATCTGTGTCATGCTTGAATTTTTTTTTTCAGCTTTCCTATTTAGAAATTTTCGAACATTTGGACCTCTATGGTGGGATTATTGACTTGGTTGATATTACAACTACATATTATTGCCCATGTTCGTTTTGTCTATGACTTGTAACTGTTCTTTAATGTGCTTTTCGAATCTCTATTCAACTAGGCTGAGTACAACTTTCGATGAAGTTAGTGTTTATCCCATTCCTGCAGCGCTTTACCTTGTCAAGAATTTGCTTCAGGTGGGTTCTGATAATTTTTTTTTTTATTATAATTTAACACTGTCATTTTAGTTTTGGGTGTGTATATATGTATTGGAAATTTCTCCAAGACAGCACGAAATGTGCTTGACATGTGTGTTATGTGCTATTGTTCCTAATAATAGCCATGCTGGTATGTTTGTGTCATATCAATATTGTGTCCCATGCCTGTGTCCATGCCTTATAGATTGTAATTACAGGTAATAACAAAATATCATATTCTTTTTAAAAACCTTATCATTTATTCTATGCAATTTTTGTGGCAGTATTACATCTTTGCCTATGTTGATGCTCCGGGTTACCAGATACTCAAGAACCTTAATATTATCAGCACTGGTGTTTTATATCAAATGATACTTAAGAGAAAGTAAGTCTTTTCAGTTCCCATTATACGTGCCGGATATCATCATTTTTGGTGGAACATATTTTGAAAAGAGTTAGAAACTAGATGAGGCTGTTAATATTTACTTAATCTGAAGATACACCTAAACAATTATGGTTTTCCTAGATTCACACCATGTTCTTTATTCTAATTTTTTTTCAGGTTAAGTGAGATTCAATGGACAGCTTTCATTCTATTATGTGCTGGATGTACCACTGCCCAACTAAACCCCTCGTAAGATTAATCACTACCCTGTTATCATTTTCTACTATAATATGATTTTTTCAACTGTTGTTTCTTGGCACACTGATGGAAGCGTGCTTATGTTTGAAACATGCACCTGGCTTATTGTAAAGTGATGGATAAATAAATTTTCTTTGAAAAGTGGGTAACAATTTTAAGCTATTAATTGATATCTCCATGGATAATGACCATGTTCGAGGATGAAGGATCGCATTGTTTAGTTACAAAGGGACACTCCAATGGTTTGAACTTTGATATTCCAAAATGGAAGTCCCCGGGGACACTCCAGTGGTTGGATGGAGTTGGAGTTGGGTTGCATCTCCTTGTACCCTATGGCCCAATGGGCCTTTTAACATTGTTCTATTCCTCACCTCTTTATAATATAATCTTTATGTCAAATTTAAAATTCTTTTACTGAATTAATTGAATTACTGACTTAGAAAATGTCATTATCTTTTGCAGTTCTGATCATGTTCTTCAGACTCCTTATCAGGGTTGGATAATGGCAATCGTGAGTCTTTTACATCTTTCAGGCTTTTAACTCAGTGAAAGACAGCATATTAAAATAAAAATTATGCCTATTAATTGATTAAGCTAATAGCAAGTGATTCCTTTACAGGTAATGGCCCTTTTAAGTGGTTTTGCTGGAGTGTACACTGAGGTGTGTTCATTAAGTACAGAGTTTGTGCCTTAATTACGTGGAGTTGTGCTTGATGATAAAAACATTAATTTATCTTTTAGATAGTTTCATCAGATATGACCAAGAGTTGGCCTGAATGCTATGTAGTTAGCTATTATTTTAAAACATTCTTATTATTTCAGTCAAGTATGTGCGAAATGAAGGCTAAAGTGAATTCTCATTTGAATGGCTAAAAAGTTTATTATAACATTTGTTTTTGGCAGGCTATAATTAAAAAGCGACCTTCAAGAAACATAAATGTGCAAAACTTCTGGTTGTATGTCTTTGGGATGGTCTTTAATGCCGTTGCCATTCTAATTCAAGATTTTGATGCCGTCATGAACAAGTAAATTTTATCTTTTTCTATTATTTTAGGTATTATACTTTTCCAACGACAAAACTCCTCTCTTCTTTCTCAATAGTTTTCATGATGGTATGTTGTTTATGTTTGATTATCTTCCAGGGGGTTCTTCCATGGATACTCATTAATTACAGTTCTCATGATTCTCAATCATGCTCTCAGGTTTGTTATTTGTCTTTTCAGGCTTGTCATGTTTATTGGTAATTCTTTGCCTGTTGGTGTTCCTTTTTGCAAGAAAGGTTTATTAGTAATGTTTTTGGTAGCTGAGAATATTTTGAAATCATGGGAATGAATAATGATATCTTATGACATGTTAGAAAGACATTTGTGGTTGAAAGTTTTTATTTGTAACATTCTCAACTACTATTTTATTTATGCTTGTATAAGGAATTTTTTTTTTCTTGCTTTATAAGATCCTCTCTCCAATGTATTTAGAGAGAGACTTGGCATTATTGGGAGTTAGAGAAACAAATATTTGAGCTGAATTGCTGGGGGTATAAATGACTTCAGTAGTTATCAAAAAAACAATAAGGGTAAGGGTTGATTAATTCTGCATCCACCTCTCATTAGTGTTCTTCAGTGTGGTGCTAAGGATATTCTCCTTTCATCCAGCCAATGGGGAGAGTTGGCAACCAAATATCACATCTCATATTGCTATGTGACATGAACATGCAGGCATATTTTAATTTGCTACTTGACATAAATGTGCAGGGCATATTTTCATTTTAAAAAATTCCTCATCGTATTATTGTTCTCTTTAGGGTATATGCATAATATTTTATTTTCTTTGCAGTGGCATTGCTGTATCCATGGTTATGAAGTATGCAGACAACATTGTAAAGGTAAAACATGTTCTTGGAGCTGTCAGGCGTTTACTATTGTTGGAGCACAACATATTGATAACCTCTTTTCATATTTTCATAAAACAAATTAAATCTGTGATATTGTGGTCAATGAACAGTGGCTAATTTTATAATATTAACTATGGATAGCAAAAAGGAAAATGATCTACCTCTTATCTCTGTCTGCTAGATTTCAGTATGAACAAATTTTCAGATTGCTCTATTTTAAAAATAATCTTGGGTGGAAATTTTTGGCTCTATGTTTGGGAAAACAGGGTCTGAGGCCGAAGCTGGTGGTTCAATTGATATGATGACTTTTTTCAGTTTTCCTTTTTATTATTTTTTAACTCATAATTTTGGCGGAGTTTATTTAAAGAAAAGAAAATGGATCCACAGCATGGTTGTGATCCTTTAAGAGCAGTTCCTATACTTGTTTAACTTCCAAAATGTTATGCAGGTCTATGCTACTTCAGTGGCAATGCTTCTCACTGCAGCTGTCTCTGTGTTTTTATTTGGCTTTCATCTCTCCCTTGCTTTCTTCCTTGGCTCAACGTAAGCTGCCTTGCTTTATCTGCTTTAAGCTATAGTTTCTGCATCAATTTCACAGCTCTCCTGGCCTGCAAGCATGTGTCATGTGAATGCTGCAATGTTAGGACTTGTCATTAGGGTTTTAAATAATGGAATCAGAAACTGCATAACGGAATCTGATTGAATCGGACCATATAGAACTGAATTGGCCACTGCTATTGTGAATAGGTTTTCAAACATGCAAAATGTCTCGAATCAATATTAAATAAGTAATTCAACTAATATCATAGATCTCTCTAATAATTCAGTGAAAAATATAGTCAAAGAAATAATTAATTATAAAATTTATTTTAAAAAATATACGTTAGTTCCACTCACCTATATCATAATGGGAAATACTGTATCTGTAGGCTAAAAACCAAATATGTAATGCATCGGCTGATATTTAAAACCCTGCTTGTCATACTATAACCAGCACATCAGATGATTCTAACTGTAGAAGTACATATGATAATCAGCACTTTGGATGATTGTATCTGTAGAGAGAATACTTTATATCTGCATTACTTCATCCTAATTCTGCTCATCTGCCTTGTTTATAACACATTATAGCTTTGCAGTGTTCAAGAGCAAGGAGTTTCATTTACTGATATTGTATCTTTTATTTTCTCAGTGTTGTCTCCATTTCAGTGTATCTACACTCGATTGGGAAGCTAACAAGATAGCGATAATGACTTCCCTTATCTCCGCCAAATTCAATGTAATGGCCTCTTCTACATTTTTTTTTGTTTTAATTTTTTCCCTACAATTATCTTCGGATTTTACCTATTTAAAACATTTTACTGTAATAAAAACATTATACTTCATTTTCTGTAATTCTACTACATTAATCATATGTTCAACGAGCATGCAGCACCAGTCTTTCAAGTCCTTTTGTGCTGCTCTGACAGTAATAGATGAGCTGACCAGTTTGGTAAACCATCTTAATACATGTTTATTTTCAGAAACTTCAGTGCTAAAATGTTTCATTTAAAGGCTAATCATTTGCGCATATATGTGAGCATTTGGTTCAATGATACTGGGGTCGAGTCGTTTTTATGGCTATAAAGTCTCTGAGTTCAAGCGAAGCCAAATGTTGTCTATCAGTCCAGTGCGGTATCTTATTGAGATTTCCCCATGTTTTTCTGTCACCCAAAAGAACGAAAAATCATTGACCACAAATGCATGGTAATTACTTTTATATTCTATGTCAATTTGGACTCACCTGGGATTTTCTTAATTAGGTGTACTAACCTCTGGTTGGTTAATTAATTCTTGTAGTTTTCTGATTAAAAACATTCTGTTCATTATTTTTATTTATTATGTTGTCGGTCCCTGAAAGGGAATACATTAAGAACAAAATAAGTAAATGAACAACCAAACTTACGCAATATTCATTCAATTAGCCAACCTCAAACTTTTTATTAAATTCACTCCAAGTTTAAACACCCTACAATCTCACCTACAAATTAATACCATAAAACAGAAAAAGGCACAAATACAGTAATTCAATTTGTAGTATTTAATATGGGATGTGCCTTTACTTGGATTGGCATAAACAATCCTTTCGGGATTAATTCCAAGGCCAAGAATTGTCTCAATTTCAGCCTGACTTGCACCATCAAAATTTTCCCCAAGTGTTGCAAGTGCTATGAGCAAAGCTGGCTAATAATTGCATTTAACAACACAAAATAGCTTTATAAAGATTGATTCCATTTCTCCATGAGATTAACAACCCCTACATCAAGGGCATAAAAAGGGATTAGGGGCTGCTTTGTATTTTTACACAACAGCTTTTGATCTGATTCATTTTAGTTATTTAAAAATTATATTTTAATAGTATTTGATATAATGAATCTATTGATATATTTTTTTATGCTAAATAAAAATCATTTGGACAACTAAAAATATATTATAAATTTTATGTATTATATTTAAACCGTTAAATATAATACATAAAATTTATAATGTATTTTTAGTTATCCAAATGATTTTTGTTTAGCATAAAAAATATATCAATAGATTCATTAAATCAAACATATCAAAATATAATTTTTTAAAAATTTTTTAAAAATTTTAAATAATTAAAATAGATCGCATAAAAAATTATTATATAAAAATACATAATAATCACTTCATTCTCTCTTTATTGTCAGAAATAGACTCTATGATTTAATAATATAAAAATATTAAAAAATAGTGGGAATATACTACTCCTCCCTCGTATTTATGTGGACACCCCCTCTACAAGACTGATCCTAAAAATTCTCAGTGGGAGAAAATGTATAAATTTAAAGTATTTTAATTTTTAATGGGGTAAAATTTTTTAGGATAAATTATTATTTATTTCTTATAATTTGGTAAAATTAATTAGTTAATTTTTATTGTTTGGTTTCGTCACTATTAATTATCTTTCCGTTATTTTATGTTAAAAATTTTTAAAAAATAAAAAAAAATTCTTTTATTATATTATAATATAATTTGATTCCCAAATTACCTTTAGTCAAATCAAACTCTAATTTTTCGATTTCTCCATGTCTCTCACCGCTTTTCAATCCATCTTTTTAATTGTTTCCAACATTCCTCCGGTAACCGTCAATAAAGTGCACTCAGCAATACTATCAAGACTTTATCCTGGCCGCCGATTACCTTCGATTCACTGAAATTTGCCTTCTCTGACTCCAACTCTAAGCTTCAGTCTGTTGCTGGTCCTCTCTTAATTATTCTAAATTTTGGATACTGTAGAGCTTTTGGGTCTTGGCTTTGAGTGCATTCTCTTTTTTTTATTTATTTGATTTTGTTGATTTTGGGTTTGAGGGTTCATTGCCCCAAACATCTGTATTGATACAAGAAAATGTTCGAACCCTCCTACATCTTCCTCAACACTGTCTTCTTCACAAGGCGGCGATTGTAATGGCAGTGGTGGCGGAGCCTCCATTGAAACCACCACCGATATGGCAGCGGTTGTTTCTGGCAATTTTTTATTCATTGCTGAGTTGTAAATAAATTTTGAATTTCAAATGTTGTAACTGATGATTTGCATTTTTGGCTTTAATTCCTAATTTCTGGGTTGTTTATTTTTTAATTCATTTCTGAGTTTTAAATGAATTTTGGGTTGTTCATATCTTCATTAATTTTATTTGGCTTCTTCATTTTATTAGAACTCTCTTTACCTCTGGTTTCTTCATTTGATTATATACCCATATGATACAATTTTTTTTTTTTGTGGGTATTGAGCATATAAATAAAGTTTAATTTGGTAAGAAATAATTATCTAATTATTTAATAGAAATCTAATTATATTATATGAGTATTGATGTTTTCATGATTTGTGAAAATTAAATTAGATTTAATTTTTTCCTTTAAATTTTCGATTAAAACAGGATAGTTTATGAATAATGGTTGAAATAGAAAGGAATGATATAAAGGTAAAGGGGACGTGAGGATTAATATTTCTGAGAGAATCAAATATTAAAAATAAATTAATTAGTTTTTTAAAATATAAAAATATAAGTTTTAATTTCTGTAAATTTTATTTATTAAATAGTAATTTTTCAAATTTTTATAACAAAACAATAATAATAAAACTTTCATATTATTCACTCTTAGATACTGATGACATTAGTTCAATTTGATCGATTTGAAAAATTTTTATCAAAATAAATCAATATTTTTGGTTTTAAAGAATGCTCAAATCAAATTAAATTATTATTATAGTCAAATTATCAATTTAATTTAGTTTAATTCGATTTGGTTATATTCGATTTATCGATTTCAAATCAAAGTTTTTTTTTATATATATATTATTTTATTATAAATTTGAGAAAAAAATACTAACAAAATATTAGTGATAAAAAAAACTTTAAAAATAATTTAATATACAATACAAAACTTGTTTATTCCATTAATTAACTCACCCAAAATTTTTTTTTTCAAGAATTAGACTTTTTTATTTATTTTTAATTAATTTTTATGAATTATCAATTTTTTTAATTTTAAATTTTAAATTAATGTATGTTAAAAAAGTATATGGGTGTATAGAAAATAAAACTAAAAATATTTAATTGTAATAATAGTATTCGATTCAATTCGGTTTGAAATCGAAAAAAAGACTCAAATCGCAAACCAAACGAACTTTTAGTTTGTTTTTTTTCACATAGAAATCAAACAAAAAAATTGTGAAACTATCGGATTTGGGATGTCAATTTTGCCTTCCCATCAGGTATCCACCTCGCCCCGCTTCCGAATGGGTCGAATAATATTTGCTTCATTTAATAAATAGAGTGAGGCTGATTTTTATTTTGAACCTGAATCGGATTCAGATCGAATTCAGATAATAGTAATATCCGCTCCGAACTTGACTAGATTATTTATATTTTTATTTTTTAACATTATATATATATATATATTTTTAATTTATATTTATTTTTTATGTGAAATATAAATTATATTATATGAATATATAAAAAATACATAAATAAATATATAATTTTTTAAAAAATATAAATAAAAAAAATATAAATGGTATTACCCTTCCCATGTGTTGCAAGCAAATCAAACTCATAATTGCATTTAACAATATAAAATAGCTTTACATTGGGTAGAGATTGATTTCATTTCTCCGTGAGATTAACAACGATCCCTAAATCAAGAACACAAAAAAGTTCAGTCTCTTTTGATTTTCAGAAATAGTATCGACAGTAAATATTTTAATTATAAAATGTACGATTATTAAGAATTTTTTTTATTTTAATCTTTCTAATTTATTTACTATAATTTATTTTATTATTTTAATTTTCTTTCACTTTTATAATTCTCTCACATTTTATATCTCTTAATTATTATTTCTATTTCTAATACTTTTTTAATGAAAGTATTATTATAATATTAAGATAAAATATAATTTGAATTAGGAAATAAAATAATTAAATTGAGATGTATATAAAAAAGGATGTTTATAATAGGACGGAGGGAGTATAAAAAAAAATATTGTGGAATACGTTACTCCTCCCTAGTATTTATGTGGGATATCCTCTCTAGATGATATATCCAAAAATTCTTTTTGTGGGAGAAAATGTATAAATTTTAAATACTTTAATTTTTTAATGAGATGGGGCAAAAATTCTTATAGCTGAACAATGATCATAAAACTCTCCCATATTGTTGTCATTCCTAGGCCGAAATAACAAGACCATACACGTGATCCTGATTGGTGAATGCATAATTATTCGATAGGATATGTATCGTTATTTTTAATAATTCATTTATCAGTTATTATAATATTTTACTAATACCTTTAACATAAATAGAATGAGAGATCTAATAGGCAAACATGTGACAACCTCTAAATGATGGAGCAAAGAGGTATCATAATAGGTAGGACAAATAATTTTTCTTACGTCAATCTTTCGGCACCATATATGTATTTGGCCATTGTTACAGGAGTGCACCACTATAATTTCATGTGAGACGCCACTTTGAGCGTCCTTAGTTCTAACATACCTCTTTTATGCTCTAACAAGTGAAAGTTATTACAGTTGTCTACTCAAATGACCTTCAACTTAAAAGGTTCAATGAATCCAACTGGAAAGCAGTGTATGAGAGCATACAAGCTGATGGGTGATTGGATCCCACAAAGGGAACCCTCCAATGATGAGGACGAGAACGAGCTCTAAGGGCAAGCTAATGCCTTGCTGGACTTATGAGGGCAATCTCCAAGGACGGGGCTAGTCCTGGGCTTGAGAGGATCCTCTTGTTAAACAACCTAAGCAAGCAGACTACTTGCCTTATCTAAGGCCAAATAAAATAAACTATTTTATTCCTTATTATATATGATTGCCAATACCGAATCCTGATGATGATATTTAGATTCGGGTCTTAACACTTGTCCTTACCGAATTGAATAAAAAATTTTTTTTTGACTGATTCTAGAAAATGTCATTTTCGGTGCTTTAAGGGTTTAACAAATGACTTCTTGATTAGTATGTGGTGACTCTTTATTTACCATATCCAACTTATTCATGTGTGTATGGCAAGAGATAAATTGAATAAGCTGATCAAGGTTTTGTGCAAAGACGTTTTTGGTCAATTGGTGAAGTGAATTCAATCAAGATGTCTAGATGAGAATTCAATGATATTAGTTTGGCTCATCCTAAGTTTGAAAAGTTGGAGTATGAGGAATGCGACGAGGATATTGAAGATGAGAAAGAGGTGAGTGGACCCGAGCACGAGACAAGAATGAGTTAGAATGAGTTGCATTTATGTATAGTTGTATGTGTGTTATTCATGTTAGCAAGCTAGAACTTTGTTCGTGAAGACTGAATCATAGTTTTGTTTGAATGCTAAGCTGAATCAGGCGAAGGATATGGAATCATATCAAGTAAAGGACCAACTATATTTTATGCAAAGTATTAACTACTGTTAGTACCAATATTCGAGTGCTAGGGACTTGGCATCAAGTAACTATACTTGGCAGTGAATGTGAAGTGCGTTAGGAGTATTGAGCACTAGGGGGCTCGATCTTTAAGTGCTAGGAACTCGGCATTGATTGACACATTTTTGTCACTATTTTTCCTATATATTTTAATAATATTTTTATTTAATTTAATTATTTTTTATTCATATTTAATAGTTTTTTTAATAAATTGCTAATAATGCCTTGGCTAGCATTTTTCTTTTTTTCTTTTTTTTTTTGTAAAAAATTACGCAAATCAGAAATTGGGCTAAAGAATGATTTAGAAGATGGGTTTAAAGAGCAACCTGGGCCAAGCCCGAAACTTTGAGAGAACACGACCATGATACACCTGTGCACCCCTTCTATCTTCAAAATAGCCGTGCTTTAACTAACACCCTCATGCCCAAATTTGAAAGATGCAACACGCCTATGCTGAAATACAACACAGTCGTGTAGTATAGTTTAGGCCAACCAAACATGGGCCTATCAGGCCCGTGGCCCAATTTGACTAAACAACCATTTGATAATATAGTTGTGCGAGTTCTAGCACGTTGCTATTCATCCATCTAAAATAGAGCACATGCGTGTTGGGAAGCAACAAGCCCAAAATTCAAGTTGTAAATTACTCAGCAGATTTTCATGCAATTTGAATATTAAACAGAGATGATTTGATTCAGGGACCAAAGAAGGAAACAAATATGAATGGAAAATAATTTTCAAACACATGGAGCAAATTGGGGATCCTTGTTTCTTGCCAAATGAAGATTAAAGAAGAAAAAAATAATAAGAGGGTAGTAGCCTCATTCCTCCAGTCTCTTCCCCCTTTTCAGTTCTTTGTAACACAGTTTTATAGCAAAAAACAATTAGTGGATTTAGAGTTATTTTTCTATTGTTATTTCTTTCTTTTGTAAGAATTTTATCCTAGGCGATCATATCTAGTAGTAGACATATTCTTCGTATTGTAAAACTAGCAACGATCGGTATTGCAGTTTAATTACACATTGGTTTATGTAATTGATTAATAACATGTTATTTGTGGTCGTGATATGAGCAAACAATTCGGAAGCATCTATCGATCAAATAGATTTGTTCCCTTAACTCTTGAATTTATTTAATTATATGCTGCCGATCATAGTAGGTATTATTGAATTAGTTAGATTGTTATAAAATTAATTAAATCATAAACTATATTACATTAATTCATCTATTCATCATAACCCTAAATTGCTATTTGTTACTTGTGCTACTTTATGTACGATTGGATTGATTTTTTCTTGATCTCTCTTTTTTCAATCTCTCACACTTTTCTTCTTTCACTATGTTCACAATTGCTCACTTTCATAAAGCTGACTTTTGCTCACAATCACAATTGCTCAGAACACTCTCATGAAAGCTCATAAACACTCACAAAAGCTCTCTCTCTCTCTCTCTCTCTCTTGCTCACAAACACTCACTTGCTCACTCTTGCTCTTTAAGTTCACAAGCACACTCTTTCTCTCTCCCCTCGGTCATTACTTCTTTGACTCTTTCTTTAAAAGCTCTCTTTTTAATTCTCTTGCAATCACAACAATTTGGATTAAAGTGTTTAGGACTTTGTTTATTTTCTTTATTTTATTTGCTTTTAAACCGTGACAACCTTCATTTGCATTTATCCCAACCAAGTCTTACTGGTAAAGAATGACCTTAGGAGTCCTCATCACCATTGTTACAATAACCTCGTATATTTGCGAGTATAAATGTAGCCTACACTTTTACACTATACTTTTTAGGACGGTCAGGCATCAAGTAACTATATTTGGCAGTGAACATGAGGTGCAGTCGATTCATGTCCAGATGTTGTCTATCAAAGGAGAAGTTGAGTTGATATTCATATGGATAAATATGTAAGCGAAAACATTTCATAAATATTCCATTTTATTGAAGAAATATATATATATATATATATATATATATATATATATATATATATATATATATATATATATATCACAATAAAAAATATAATGTATAGATATAAATTTATTATTTATTTTATTTGAATAATAGTTGGAGAAATAAATCCGATTGAAAACAGTTTTCGGCAAGCTGCTTAATTGAGGTGCTTGAGGTGCTTCAGTTGCACTAAGGGTATTTTGGTATTTTCCTTTATAATATGGAGTTA
>CANXYC011671329.1:0-21180 GCA_948193065.1 Aleurites moluccanus
AGCATTTTCGTAATTAATTGGGTTATATTTGATTGTTGCATATCATTTAGGTTGTCATTTGGGTTCTACGCGGTACTGGTCGCTTATGCATCACCCGTACCCTAGGACCGTCACGACTTCCGAGATAGGTCGTGACAGAACATAATATTATTGATTGAATGATGATTGATATGATTGAATTAATAGCCCTGAAGGGCAAGGATTTATTTTAGTGCTCAGATTCTTTTTAACAAGTGAGTACATAGCCTTTATTTTGTGATAATTACAAATATCATATTGTTATTTTGTCATTTTTTCTAGTAGTCAAATTTACTACAGGTTTTGAAAGCCTTAACTTTTTCCATTTCCTAGTGTCGGTCACTTGCCCATGGGTTTGGGTTATGACAAAGTTAGTATCAAAGTGAAGATCTTACAACCTGAGATATGTTTTAAGTTTGGAAGTCCTAATTTGTCTAAGTTCTTATAGCAACTTGGATTGAGGAAATTGCTAGCTTCTTTTAGCAATTGAGGATCATAGTTAATATTTTTGATAAAAAATAGTCAAATTTTTATTTTAAATATTTTTGGGTTATTTCAGGCCATGCTCAGAGGTCCAAATATAAATTAGACCCGCGGGGCCTGATTGCAGCAAGTCAGCGCGCTCATATCAGCCCGAAACTTATTTAAGTTAAAATTTAAATAAAAAGAGTTTAATACTATTTAAAATGATTTTATAAAGTTTCGAGTCATATTTGGAAGTCCAGCATGAAAACGGATGTATAAAAGGCCGATAGGCCTAATTGCGATAAGTTATCGGGCCGGGGGCTAGGGTCAAATGGTTCTTTGCTGGGCCGCCCAGCCCAGTAAGAAGGCCATATGGCCCAACGCCCCTAGGCACAAGTGGCCACTTACTTTAGCCAGTGCCGCTGCTCCACTGTCCGATTTTTCTTCAGTTTTTATGATTTTCAAGTCCGTTTTGTTGCCTAATTAGTTTCTAAAATATATTCCTTTTTAATATTTTTGTTAAATTGGAAGATTTGGCTAAAAACTAAAATGGAAGCCTTGCAAGTCCTAGGTGGGCAAGTAACATAGAATCTAGTTAGGAAGTTTTATTTTAGCAATTTAGGAGTTTTTATTTTTTTGGAACTAAAATCTAAATAGAAATTTTTTATTTATATTTTTCCTATTTAGGTGGGGAGGAGAAGCTTATAAATAGGCCTCCACCCTTACTAGTTGGGAGATTAAAACTTTGAGGATCGATAATTTAGAGAAAAAATCTAAGTTTTTTAAAATTAAAAGCATTCTTTCAAAAGTAAATTAAATATGAATATTTTGAATTTAAATTCTAAAATCAAGTTTTTGAATTAAATATTTTTATTTAAGATTGATTTACTTTTAGTTAAAGAATTGAATCAAGTTTTTTTAAGAAAATCAAGAATCAATCTATCACTTTGAATTTCTCTTTCTTCTTCTAAACTTCTTCTAAGAAATATATCAAGGAAATTCTTGATAGTATTTCTTAAGAATAAGAAGTAAATTCACTTGAATCAAAGTTTGATTCAAAACATCTTCGACAAGTACGCAACCTTCTTCAAGCAATTGAGGCATTTAGAATTCGAAATCATCCGATCACCCACAAGAAGAATGAAGTTTGAGGGTAATTTGTAGAGTCTTGGTGTATCCGAGTTTGAGTAACTTTTGTTTTTATTTATTTATTTTCATATTTTACAACATATGAGTTGTTTGGGCATAATCGCATGGATTGACAACAATCCATATGATCTTTCTTCTCTTTCATCTTTATAGATTTCTTGAAAACAATTAAGTTTAAGTTTGATTAATTATTTAAATACTGATATTTAATGTTTAATGATTATATTTTAAAAAATAAATTGAATTAGATTGAAAGCAAACCTAGAATAGCATACTTAGAATCCCTTTTTGCATGAACACTCTTATTCTTGAATTTAGCTACCGTTTGAATCTAAAGTTGGTTTGAAATTTAATTTTAATGAGTTTAAAACACCTAAAAAAATATTAGAATGAAAGATTTTGGTAATAGAGGTAGAAAGGCTTAAAAAAATCGAATCCGAAACATAAAAAATAGGCCAAAAAATGTAACATTAACATATATTAGAGCAAAAAGGTCATCGACTCTTCTGTAGAGCCACTTGGCTCTACAAACGGCTGGGTGGCACTTGATGGACCACCCAACCCTATGTTGAGCCATGAGGCTTGACGTCCTTTTTGAAGCAAAATACTTATCGACCGGCCCGAGTACGCAGCAGAAACTCAACAGAAGGTGGAAATACTAGGTCATTCAAAATTTTCAACTGGATCACCAAATTTAACACAAAATCAACATGCAATAACTCTGAAAGGTAAAATAAAGAAGAAGTAAAAATAAATTTTTACATCTTGAAGTGCAGAACACTTCTACCTTTACTCAATCATCGAACGCCCCAAATATGACATCTCTAGTCAGTCCACCAGAGTTGTAGGTTCAGATTTTGATCAAACCCAAGTATAGTTGCTGGAATAATACTCTTTTCTTAAGTCCTTTTTGTTCTTGGCAAAGATACAATGATCAAATCACAAAGCTTGCTATGGAACTTATGACATTTGGAATTTTTTTTTTTGTCTTTAACACAACTACACTACATAAGTGTATATGTTAAAGATAAGAACAATATATGTATCAATTTAAGGTAATGGCTTAACATATAATCTCTAATCATAATTTCTTTTAAGTCTTTTAAGTATAAAACTTAAACTTAGACTAAAAGAAAAACCAATGAAAGAGATGAAGTTGAGAGAACTTAGGAAACTTTGAAACAAATTCCTTTTCTTTTTCTCTCTAGTATTGGCCGGCCATGCCACTTCACAAATGATAATATATTACCTCAATTTGTAGTTAGATGACACATCATAATCCACTAAACAAATTAGTGATTAATAGTTAAGACAAATGTTAAGTTTAGATTATACTTGTCATTAGATAAAGCCATGTGTGAACTCCACTAATGCATATAATTAGTGTGTTGGCATTCTCTTCTATTTTCACGTGTCATCTAATGACACAAAGAAGAGAAATTTAGGGTTTAGGAGTTCATAACCCTAAAACTACATTAGGGTTTCTATAACCCTAAATTACGTTAGGGATTTCTATCTCCTAAATCCAATTTAGGGGTTAGTAACCCTAAAACACCAATTGCACAATTTTGCCAAATATCAATTTAGTCCTTTAATTTATTCCTTTCACTAATTTATAATAAATATAAATTAGGATATATTGAAAAACTTAATATTCAGGATTAAGCATCGGGACATGCTAGGGTCTTGCTTTATCTATTTGTTTTAATTAAAAAAGTTTAAGTCCAAAATCATAAACTCCTTCTGTGTGACTTTCTAGGTTCACGTCTAATTAGTAATGGGATACAACATTACAAAAATATATGAGAAAACCATTTTCTCTAGCAATCAGAAAACTCTATTTTTCCTATTGATCCCATAAGTCGCGAGTGACCTCTAGCATTAGATATCATAACTACCTAATTAGAAATGAATGTCGAACAAAGGATAACATTCCATGAATCTATTAACGATCATGATTACATGCACTAGAATCTTTTTATTACAAAGTCCCTATTTCTGCTAGAATCACGCCGGGATGTCAAACCCAAATACCGAAACTCTATGAACCTGTCATTCTATTCTTTCTCAACTAAATTAGATTCTCATTAGAAAGCATCCTTTCTAATCAGTCTAAAGTATCTCGGCCAAGGTATTAATCATTGAAAAGAACTTGACATTATAGGACTTTAACCCTATTTACTTAGAGGAATAAATTTCATGTTTGACTGACCACGGGCTCACTATATAATCAACTAGAGCCAATACATGCTCATATGCCAGAACATGGATAGAATAATATGAAAGCAGTATCAAACTCTAATCAACTACATTAAGAGACATTGTGTCCCTTTAGGTCAAAGGATTATATTCACAATCATAGTCTAGATGACGGTCAATTGGAAGACAGTTAAATCCCATGTCATCCTCATTCTATGTCACTATTTAACTACATAATCAATTAATGATTAAACGTCCACGTGTTTATCTTGTTTACCATAAACTAACAGTTTGTGACTCACTGCTTCCATTCCATTAGTATCCAACTAACTGGAAGACAAACAGATGTGATGATCTATTTGGACTAATATTGCCCAAGTGAGGAGTCCTATGATCATGAACATATTTTAGGATCTTGTACTAAATTAAGCTGTCACAAAATTCTCCAATCTGAGAAAAGCTTATCTAATAAGAATCTTATGGACTAGTATTCTAAATAAATGAAAGCATAAAAAATTACACATCATCATAAATAAGAATACTATTTATTATCATTATGGGAAATTTTGGTTACAAATAATTACAACAAGAGTAGCATTGCTATAGGGTATACTACAATATCACTAATAAACTCCCACTTGCACTAGAGCCATTCACTATAATATATAAGGCCCAACTTTTCAAGATGTACTTCTAACTGCTTTTGAGACATGGCTTCGGTGAGTGGATCAACAAGGTTATATGATGGAGCTATTTTCTACAAGGATATATCACTTCTCCCAAAAATCTCTATAATAATATGAAAACGTAGCTTAATGTGTTTGGATTTCTAGTGAGACCGGGGCTCCTTTGCCTAAGCTATGGCTGAATTGTTATCGCATAAAAGAGTAATTGACGATTCAATGGAAGGAACTACTCTAAGTTCGGTGACAAACTTCTTTATCCAAATAGCTTCTGTTGTAGCATAAGAGGTAGCAACATATTCAGCTTCAATAATGAAGTTTGCAGTGACAGTTTTCTTGGAGCATCTCCAACACACTACACCTCTATTACAAGTAAACATAAACCTAGAGATAGACTTTTTATCATCCACATCTGATTGAAAATCAGAATCAGTAAAACCATTAAGTTCCAAATCACCTCCTTCATACGTCAAAATCAAATCTTTAATTCTACAAAGGTACTAAAATATTGTTTTAACTGTAGTCCAGTGTTCAACACCTAGATTGGATTGAAATAGGCTAGTAATACTAACCGCATACGCAATATTCGGCCTAGTACACAATATTGCATACATCAGGTATAGCCGAAGCATAAGGAACTTTAGCCATTTTCTCCCTTTCCTCATGTATTTGGGGAGACATACCTTTAGAAAGGTGGATACCGTAGCATACTAGTAACAATCCTCATTTGGAATCTATCATATTGAACTTTATAAATATTTTTTCCAAATAAAGACGCTGAGAAAGCCCTGTAATTCTTTTCGCTCTATTCCTGTAGAGACAAATCCTAAGAATATAGGTCGCTTCTCCTAAGTCTTTCATAGATAAGGTTTTAGATAACCAAAGTTTCACTATAGTAATCATTCCAACATCATTTCCAATTAATAAAATATCATTTATATGCAAGACAAGGAAAGTGAGATGGCTCCTACTAACCTTCTTGTAAATACAGGGCTCATCAACATTCTTGATAAAACCATAAGACCTAATGGCTTTATCAAACTGATGATTCCAACTCCTCGAGACTTGTTTCAGGCCATAAATAGATCTCTTCAAGTTGCACACTTTAGAACCATCATGAAATTCAAAACCTTTTGATTTTTGCATGAATATGTCTTCCTTAATGAACCCATTAAGGAACACAGTTTTGACATCCATTTGCCAAACCTCATAGTCATAGTGTACAACTATGACTAGCATAATTCTGATCGACTTTAACATAGCAACTGGAGAGAAAGTTTATTCGTAATCGATATCTTTTCTCTGGCTATACCTTTTCGCTACAAGTCGAGCCTTATAGGTTTTCACTTTTCTGTTTGCACCAATATTTCGCTTATAAACCCATTTACACCTTATGAGAATCACCCTTTCAGGAGGGTCTACTAGCTGCCAGACTTGGTTTGCATACATGCAATCTATTTCAAACTACATAGCCGTAAGCCATTTATCAGAATCTATATTGGTAATAGCCTCCTCATAGGTAGTAAGATCGTCAGGGTGATCGTTCTCTCCAAATACTGAACAACTGATGTAGATTTTCCATGAGAAAATCATACCTCACTGGTGGGTGAGATACCCTACTAGATCTCGAAGAGCAAGAGTAGATGTATCTATAGCAGGATCAGGTTCAATGGTGGTATGATCAATATCCATGATATCATTATGTTGGTATCCAGGATATCCAATAAATCTTCCTTTAACAGATCTAGTCTTCAGCTTATCTATTTTTAGCTTCTTGATATAAGCCAGACAACCCCAAATCCTAATATAATTAAGATTGGATGTCTTACCACACCATATCTGATATGGTGTTATAGGAACAAATTTAGAAGGAACTTTGTTAAGGAAATGAGAAGTTGTCAACAAGGCATATCCCTACAAAGAGATAGGAAGGTTAGTGTAACTCATCATGCTTCGTACCATATCTAGAAAAGTACGGTTTCTCCTTTCAAATACCCCATCAATTGAGGTGTTCCGTGAGTAGTTAACTATGAGGTAATGCCATTAGCTTTTAGGAATTCAAGAAACTCGATACTTAAATATTCACTACCTCGATATGATTAAAGGGTTTTAATATTCTTTCCTAATTGGTTTCCACTTCACATTTAAACTCTTTGAATTTCTCCAAAGCTTCATGTTTAAATTTCATTAAATATATATATTCATATCTAGATAGATCATTAGTGAATATAATAAAACATGAAAAATCACCTATAGCCATTTTGCTAAATAGGCCATACCCATCATTGTGTATAAGCTCTAAAACATCTTTGGCTCTCTCACTTGTTCCCGTGAACAGTTACATAGTCATTTTACCTTAAAGACAAGATTCATAAATTGGATACGATTTAGAACCCAAAGAATCCAAGATTCTTTGTTTTTCTAATTTATTAAGTTATCTTCTGCAATATGTACAAGTCTTAAGTGCCAAAGTTGTTTTAAACTAAAATCATTCCTAGCAATTTCAAAATAGTACAAACTATCAATAACAAAACCTATGCCTACTATTTTATTATTATAAAATATTTTACAAACATCTATCTGAAACAAAATTTCATAACCCATTCTTATCAAACTAGATATAGGGATAATGTTTCTATAGGCATTCAGAATGTACAAAACATTCTTAAGAAGCAAAATATGATTACAAAGATCTACAAAATTTGATCCAATAGCTTTAGCTGTAACAGATGAACTATCGCCAAGCTTTAGGATCACTTCCTCCTTCCACAAGATTCATATATATAAGAAGTAGCACCATTATTTAGGATCAAAGCATAAGATAAACTAGAATCATTATCAGAAAAGTAAGAGATAGAAGAAATACAAGAACTTTCCCCTTTCTTTTTTCCTTTCAATGACTCATTTATTCTAGGACATTCGGACCTCCAATGTCCTTTTTCCTTGCAATGAAAACACTTGCTTTTGGTCGCCTTAGCTCCCCTAACTTCAGTGGACTTGCCCTTACCAACCCCACCCATTACTTTAAGAGCACTAGAATCAGACTTTTTTCTTTTTCTTGCTCTTCTTTTTCTTGCCCTTAGAAGAACTAGCAATAAGAGCAACCTCTTTGCCCTTAGGTTAGGTGTTTTGGGCCTTAATTAACATGTTCATTAAATTTGAAATAGAGGCCTTAATTTTATTCATGTGAAAATTCACAATTAAAAAAGGAGAGACTTTGGCAATGACTGAAGTATCATATTAGTTTGTAGTTAATAGTCCATGGAAAAATCTAGATCCTTCAATTGCTTAATTAGAGAGATCATTTTTGGGTCATGATTAACAACTTAAGTCCATTCAGTCAATTTAGCCTTGAACAACCGCCTAAACAAGTCATACCTTACGGTTCGACGTCTTTCACTAAACATCTCTTTGAGATGGGTGATAATGTCATGGGCAGAGTCCATGTTCTTATGTAATTTCTATAACTCATCGGATATACATGCTAACATGTAAGAACGGGCAACCATATCATATTCTTTCCACTTTTTTAAGGTGGTGAGCTCATCTTATGTCACCCTCTCGGGAAGAGGTTCAAGTACATTAGATTCAAGTACATAACCAATCCTCTCAGAATTTAGAAGAATTATTAGATTTTTGAATCAGTCCATAAAGTTAGTACCATTGAGCTTATGACAGTAAAGAATGACTTATAATGGGTTTGATGATGCCATTTTATCAAAAATATATAATGTAGAAAATAACAAATTTAATTAATGAATCTTATTTGTAACCACCATAAAGATTTGGTCTTTAATCATTATGGTCCTCCCACTAACTTGATGAATCTTACACTTTCAAGTAGGAAACAAAAATCTTGTTAGGTAGATTTCTAGTGGGTGATTGAATTCTTGCAGGATCATCAATGTCTCTCAAGCTTCACAATGTCCATATTGAAACATTGACATCCCCAAGTGAGCTAACATCCTCATCATAACAAATGTGAGGCTCAATCAATATCCAGCCCCTAGCATTATGGACCTCAAGCTTCGCAATGTCCTTATTGGTCTTTCATATTAGTTAAGTCTAAGCCATTGAAACAACAAATGTATGAATTTGAACACTATTGACTCAAGATTCACAATTCATATGTTGCCAATAATATATCCATACACCTATAAAGCAACAAATACTCTAACAACACCTTTAAATGGATTTAAGCAATTATGTCATCATATGACCATCATATGTCACAACTTAAAATCTTAAACTCCTTTTAACCATGTTGCTTCAATGGAGAGCCAAAGACTTAATCATTTAATGGAAGATTTTTGGGCTCATTTTAATTTCAGTCTCACTTTGCATATTATCTAGTTTAATATCATACATTCCATGCCAATGATATACATTTAGCAAACATATGATATAAATAGATAATGTACAAACATAGGAATGATCATGGACAACTATAGGCCCAATTCCTAGCCACAAGGAATTGAAAATGTAAAGGCTTTAATTGTAAATAAGTCACCACCTTGCTCCCACTAGCATGACAACGGGTTGAGCCTCCATGTTCTCATAATCTCCATGTCTTTCGCTTCCATTTACATAAGTAATCCATAACATAACAAGGCGATATTACAACAAGTAGCCCAAAGGCTCAATTTAAATAAAAACCTTAATATGTTATTATTATATTGCCAATGAAAGAATAATATTACATTTATCCAAATAAATCAATCAACAAATTGATTCCTATGTCCATGATCGAACCACACATGCCAAAGACCAACATTCATCAAACCTTTCATCATATAGACAATATATAAGAAGGTCTAAAAGCCATTAACACATTGCATTTTCATTTAAATATCAAATATTTAAATTTACCAAGCCTTAGACATCATATAGACATTATATGAACAAGTTCAGATGAAAAATGGGCCCAAAAAAACTCATTTCGGAAAAATAGGGAAAACCTCAAAATATTATGCATGGTCGTGCAACCCAAAGTTACTGTTCATATAGCAGTAAAAAATTATGCATGGCCATGCAAATTTTTTCAAGGTTGCCTTCCTTTTCCATTCTTCCAAAACTCAAGTTTTTCAACACCGAAACCCCTCATATCATCCAAATGCATGCCAAACCACATCATACACTAATTTCAGTTAAATTTGGGTGACTTTGATATTACTTGAATGAAAATACTTACTGACTGACCTAGGTACACTGTGAAAATGGAACAGAAGTTGAAAACACTGGGTCTTTCAAATTTTCCAACCTGATCATAAAATTTAACACAAAATCAATATGTAATGACTCAAAAAGGTAGAAGAGAGAAGAAGTAAAAATAAATTTTTACCTCTTGAAGCACGAAACACTTCTCCATTTACTTGGTCACTGAATGCCCCAAATGTGGCATCTCTAGTTGGTCCATTGGAGTCGTAGGTTTGGACTTTGGTCAAAGCAAAGTATAGTTTATGGAAAAATACTCTTTTCTTGAGACCTTTTTATTCTTGACAAACACACAAGGATCAAATCACAAAGCTTGCTAATGAACTTATGATATTTGGAAATTTTCTTTATCTTAAACACAATTACACTACATAAATGTATATGTTAAAGATAAGAACAATATATGTATCAATTTAAGGTAATGGCTTAACACATAATCTCTTATCTTAATTTCTTTTAAGTCTTTTAAGTATAAAACTTAAACTTAGACTAAAAGAAAAACCAAAAAAAGAGTTGAAGTAGAGAGAACTTTAGAAAACTTTGAAACAAATTCCTTTTCTTTTACTCTCTAGTGTTGACTGGCCATACCACTTCACAAATGACCATATATTACCTCAATTAGTAGTTAGATGAAACATCATAATCCGCTAAACAAATTAGTGGTTAATGGCTAAGACACATATTAAGTGTAAATTATACTTTCATTAGTTAAAGCCATGTGTCAATTGTCACGTCCCACTGTAGGGGGCATGACGGTCTTAGGGCACGGGTAAATCTAAAGTCACCAAAAACTCATAGAACCTTTAAACATGTCAATCATTAGTCATTCATACTTAAATATATTCAGTAATATTCAAACTCCATTTAATAATTATTAGTCTGACAAAATTTTTGATAGAGTATCCTCTATATTATTAATCTAATTCCCAACATAAATAGTTCTAAATTCACATTTCAATAATTTCTCAACCTGCATAGAAAATACACTTCTTTTATGCACCACCCTTATATCCTCAACTCAACAGTTCAGGTAGGCATAAATAATACTTCTATATTTTCCTTTCACATCATGTCTCAATAGCTTACTCTCATTTAACATTATCATTACTGTTATCATTTTCCTTAACGTTATCATTATCATTATCTTTATCTCTCTTTACTCATTTTGCATTAATTATCTATTAAATTTTAGTAACAGGTCATATTACATTTTCATATCATTCACACTTATACATGTTAGGTAAATTGTGTTCATATGATAATACATATATAAAGTTAACCATAATTATCTATACCCAGAATTATACCCCATAGAGCTCTAGAGTAATAAACTTACTGACTCTATAAAAATAAAATATACATTAGAGTCTTCAATTGTCCCAAGTGCAAAGGAAGGAAAATAACTTTGGAACAGCTTCTACCACCTTATTCCTATAAAATGATAAAGAACCATGAAGTGAGTATAACACTCAGTGAGTTAAATATATATCATATCACATATAGGGTTTGGTAATAGTAAAGAAATGAAATGAGCAGTATCAATAATAGGGTATTGCACACTATCTGTTCCAGAGGTAATAATGGGTATCAATTTTAGGGTAGTATAAAAAATAAACAGGTCATTAACATGCTGTGTTAGTGATGAAACACAGGTAACATATCCGTATATGGAAGAGACAGATAAAAGGCCAGTAACAATAACAATATTTCAGTCTTAGTGAAATACATATGGCTAGGACAAGTTCCTTTCTATTTAGGGTAAACAATATAAAGAGTCCATTGTGCACAATAACGAGGGTATTTACCCCTACCCTGTTAGTGTGGTAGCTCTGTCAAGTCAACATAGGCAATAAACTTTGATGTCACAATTTAAGTTCTCAAGGTGAGCAATACAATAAGCATTTCAATCTCAATAACAATTCTATAACAATCAATCAATTTAGGTTTAGTTATTCAATGACTATAATAAGGAAGCATTCTGTCATCAAGAAATAAAGTTTATTTAAATTCAATAAATTGTGTTATGACAAGGAACATGAACAATGATGTATATTTAACTCACCTTAGCCTTTAACCTTTACATTTCTCATTTCCTTTTTTCCTTAATCCAATGCATTAGCATTCATGGTTCTTATAATGTCTTTTATTCATTCTTGATGATACATATCCAATTAATTTCAATTTAGACACCAATTAACATGAAATTACATTAATTATACTTATATTTAAGAAATTCCAAAAATCCCTAATTTCAAGGGTTTACCTATATGAAAACCCTTACTAGCAGCCTGTATTTCATTTCTCATATCTCTCTCTACACTTATCCAATTACTTTAATCATTTTTTTTCCTAAAACTAGACATATGAGACTCCTACCTATTCAAATTTTAGGTCAATCTAATTACTACACCATTCTCAATAATTCATGAAAGTTATACCTGCTGTCCTGCAGTTCATATCTGGGCAGACTCCATTTTCATGCCTATAACTCAAACCGTGTTCATCCAACTGTAAAACCATTTTTTTGGTAACTTATTTAACATATAAATGAACATTTTTCATGTTTAACACTTTTCCTAATTCAGAATCTAAGGTTCTCATATTAGTAGAAAATAGTACCTTTTTCCTATTTGTCTGTCAATCTGGAAAGGTAATACTTATAGCTTAATATCTCTCAAACTACATATCCAATTCTAAAACCCATTTACAAACCTCTATATAAGATACAAATAAACACTTTTCATGTTGAACACTTTACCTAATTCTTTCTCTAACGTTCTCCAAAATAAAAACATAGTAGCCATTTTAAGAAATCCTACATGCGAGCCAGTCACACTCTTTACTTAATATCTCCTTATTCACTTCAAATTTCATAAATACCTTTTATAGGCATATACATAACACATTTACCTACAAATTTAATGTTTGCACTTTTAAGTTCACGAAATCTGAGCTACAACTGTCTGACCTAAACTATTTCCCGAATTCTTTAAAACTCTAATTCATCCTTTAACTTCTTTCATATTCCTTTGATTACATAATTCAATTAATTCAATTCATTAACTATTCTAGTTATAACACTATAGAATTAATTATAGAACCAAGTTAAGAACCTTATCTTAGATGAAGCCTCTCTTCCTTTCTCTTCTAAGAATCGCAAATCTATAATTTTTTCCTGGATAATTTTTCTTATCTAACCTTTCCTTGCTCAAACATTTGGTTTCTATGGAAATGAATTGGGGAAAATATTTTTGGAGGATTTTCCATGGATGGTTTGTCCATTATATGTTTAATTGGCTATGCATCTCCTTCCTATTTATACTAAGCTAATGAAAAGGTTGAAAAATGGAGAAGATTCTAGATTTTAGATTACTTGGCAATTTTCCATGGAATGGAGGATTAAATGATATAAATATCTTATATAAAATCTTCCCTAATTCAAGCATATGGGCCGGCCATTCCAAGGATTTTTCCTTGGAGAATTCTAAATTTTGTAGATTAAAATGACATTAGGCTTGGTGTGTCCTACAACTTTGTGTAATTATACTTTTGCCCATAATTTTTCATATTTATAATTGCTACCACAATTCTTTTTAATTCTTTTCAATTGAGTCCATAAATTCTTCCCATTAAAGTCCTATGGAACCTTAAATTACCTTCGGTACCTCAAGTCAACTTAATAACTCAACCTCTATAGTTACAGTTTTTTTTTTTATACTGAACTCATTTTGGAAAAACTGCGTAAATAAAAAATTTATGTTTTCCTTAATTTATCTTCTATTCCATATCCATTTTCAATCATTCTTAATACTATATTCACTTCTATCTTATTTTTAATTGGACCATAATCCATATAAATTAAATCATATAAAAGAAATTTGAACAAATTACTATAATAAATTTCTTAAAAATCAAGAACCGACAATTACGTCAAAGTAGATTTTTCTTATCAATTTCTTTTCCTTCACTATCCATTTATCTTTCTAACTTCATATAAATTCTCAAATTATTTTTTCTTAATAATTTATGATCCTAATTTAAGGTATCCTTAATAAATTTCAATAAAGAATTTCTTAAAAATATTATAAAAATCCATTACCGTTAATACTGTCTATTATCGTCCTTAAAATTCTTCTATAAAAATTGTCCTTGAATATTCTCTTTACACCTTCTTAAACTAATTTAACTCATTTATTTTTCAATTAACTTCTTATCCATTGCTATGATCTACTTACATCCATACATTCTCTTATACAGTATTCTAGGGTGTTACATCAACTCCACTAATGTATGTAATTAGTGTGTTGGCATTCTCTTTTATTGCCATGTGTCGTAAAATGATATAAAGAATAGCAATTTATGGGTTCATAACCCTAAAACTACATTAGGGTTTCCATAATCCTAAATTACTTTAGGGATTTCTATCCCCTAAATATAATTTAGAGGTTAGTAACCCTAAAACACCAATTACACAATTTTGAATGTCAAGCGAAGGTTAACATTTCATGAATCTATTAACGATCATGATTACATACATTAGAATCCCTTTATTACAAAGTCCCAATTTAGGCTAGGATCACGGCGAGATGTCAAACCCTAATACCGAAACTCTATGAATCTGCCATTTTGTTCTTTCTCAACTAAATTAGATTCTCATTAGAAAACATCCTTTCTAATCAATCTAAAGTAACTCGACCAAGGTTTTAATCATAGAAAGGAACCTGACATCATAGGACTTTAACCCCATTTATTCAGTGGAATAAATTCCATATCCGACTAACCACAGGCTCACTCTATAATCAACTAGAGCCAACACATGCCCATCTGTCGGAACATGGATAGCCCAACATGAAAGCAATATCAAACTCTAATAAACTACAATGAGACAGCTGTGTCCCCTTAGGTCAAAGGATTATATATACAATAGTGATGTGGATGATGGTTGATCGACAGATAATAAAATCCCATGTCATCCTCATCCCACATCACTATTCAACCATATAATCAATTAATGATTAAACGTCCATGTGTTTGTCCTGTTTACTATAAACAAGCAGTTTGTGACTTATTGCTTCCATTTCATTAGTATCCAACTAACTGGAAGAAAAATAAAGGTGATGGTCTATTTGGATTATTGCTTCCCAAGCAAGGAGTCCTATGACCATGAACATATTTTAAGAACTTGTACTAGATTAAGCTGTCACAAAATTCTCTAATATGAAAAAAGCTTATCTAACAAGAATCTTATGGACTAGTATTCTAAATAAATGAAAACATAAAAATTACACATCATCATAAATAAGAATACTATTTATTGCCATTCTGGGGAAATTTGGTTACAAATAATTGCAACAAGAGTAGCATTGCTCTAGGGCATACTACAATATCACCAACACTTTTTTCTTCTTTGTTTTGCCACTTTAATGTTTTTTTGACGTTTCTTTGGTACAAATAAGATATGAATGATGTATCTTAATATATGAAAATCGGGTTAATTTCATCTGTGGTACTACAACTTATAGCTCGTGCACATTATGGTGCTCCAACTTCATTTTGTTACTTAAAAATACTCGAACTTTACCTATCAATAACTTTAAAATACTCCCATCTGATTTTCATCCAAAAATTAACAGAATGCTGATGTGGCTTTGACAACTCAGCATTTTTTATTTTTTCTTTTGCCATGTTAGTCACTCACCCACTTCAATCTCTCTTTGCGTGTGAAACTCTCTCTCTCTTATTCACCTTTCTTCTTTTCCTCTCCTATCTCTCTCTCTCTATTTGGTCATGACTCAAACTATTTTTTTTTTATATTCATCAATCCAAAATGATCTGCATGTTTTCATAACCTGTTGAAAACTATACCCAAAGGTATCAATCATCACAACTCATAAGATAAAAAACACAAACCCAATACAAAAAAATTCTATCACATGCAGCACCACTCCACTATTAGCATTATCCTATTCAAAAAACACAATACAAAAAACCCTGATGATTAACCCAGAAACTATATTGCTTTCAGTATTGAATTTCACAAATTCAAAGGGATTATTAAATCAGAGAATGAAATTTATTGAGAATTGGTTGCAAAAGGGATTGTTATTTTTATGATATTAGCAATCAAATAAATGGATACCAGATCTCGCATGTGTCAACCTCTACTTGAGTTGGCATTTGTCCTTTTTAAGAGTTAGTATGCATGGCTAGAAGAATTTATGCCTGCTGCTGGTCGAGCGCTGCCAGGAGGAGAGAGTTGTCTTACGCCCAATTGATTTACGCTGAGCATTGCTGGTTGAATTGTAAGGAGGAGAGAGATGAGCACTGATTGATTTGCGCTGATGGCAAGGGTTTGAGGGCTGGTGCATAAAGAATCTGTGACAACAAAGCAAATTTTTTGGCTACCACAAGAGCTTGGGATGTGCATACTCGCGAGAGCTAAGGTTTGGCCATAGGAAGGAGCCTTTGAGTCTTAATTTGATTTGTAATGTTCATACCTCTGATGGTGATTACTAATGATTTGCTACTAGGAATTAGAGTTACTATTTGATATGTTGATTTGCTACTGGGAATTCGATTTGCAATGTTCATAATACCTTTGTACTCTTTTCATAATTCCTTGAGCAAACATGAGAAACTCACGAACCATATGAATCTTCGTCCCTGTGTACATAGACAGAGAGAGGAAAGAGAGGAGGTATGCTTTTGAATTTTCACATCTAAATCTTCTTCCTTCTAGTCCTCTGCTCCGTCGCTGGCCTGCCATAACTGGCTGCTCGCCTATCATCTCTCTTTCTCTCAAGTTGTGGTTCACTTGTTTAGAGTTTGACAATGAGGGAAGAAAAAGATTACAATAGGAATTCAAGCCCAACAGATTACGAAAAATATTAATTAATTTTTTCTTTACCATTCTTCTATAGATCCTTTAAGTTAAAAAGTGATGTAACTAGGCATAAAGAGAGAAGTAACATCTGTGGGTAGATATGATGATAGAAAACACAGAGAGAAGAGCTTGAAATCTATTTCATGCACACAAAAATTAGAAAGTATGTTTGGACTTGACGTGGCTTAATTTAAATTAAAAAATTAGCCACATGTGCAAACAGTTAATGAGATGGACAGATTCATAACAGAAGTACTTTTAAGTGATTAGTGTATGAAGTTCGAGTATTTTTAAGTAACAGAATGAAGTCTAAGTACCATAATGTGTGCGGGCTATAAGTTGGAGTACCATGAGTGAAATAAACCCATGAAAATGAATTTAAATGTTTGCATGATGATTTTAGTTAGTTTAGAGGCATGATAGGACGTAGGTACTGATGTAGAACTATTATGCATATTTATTGTAATTTTGCTTAATTTATGCTTTAAACTTGAGTTTTGGTATGATTGTTATTGTGGAATAGTTTGGCATGATTAAATATATGCTAAAATGACTTTAAAATGGATAATATGACATGATAAGCTACTGACCTAATTAATTAAATTGGTAAACAAATGTTTTTGACCTAAAATCATGAGATTATACATGCATATTGCCTTAAATGAATTTTAGCATAAATGATTTTATTAATTATTTTGAATAATGTTATGAATGTACAACTTAAGCATGATTATTGGCAAAGTATGTTGTGCACATATATTTATATTGTATATGGACTACCTATGCAGGGATGAAGTAATGCAATAAACAATATAAATGCCATAAGGCCCAAGTATAAGAAAAAGTAAATGGGCTCAAAATGCCTTAAGGCCCGAAAGCAAGTTCAAGGTTTTAAAAGATTTATTTAATAATTCCATTGTACAATTTCATTTCTCCTTTCCTTTCTTTATCTTATGAAATTTGATGTATGATTATATGATGCATGATGTAACTTACTTTAAATGAATTATGCAAATATGTTGTTAAAGGCTCCATTTCTTTTCCCATTTCTTTAGGGCTAGTGTGAATTAATATTAAGCAATGAATATGATTATTTTATGTGATCTTTAGGAAAGGTGAGGTTGTATGATTAATTATACCTTGTATAATTCTATCTAAGAAGGCTGAATTTTAAGTGAGACCACTTTTGACTCTAATTTTTTCTTAGAATTATGCTCGGTCTAGTTTTTGGTACAGTCAAGTATGTGCCATGATAGAATTTACTTTTATATCTTATGAATTGTTCACCTTCTAGTATTATACTTTTGAATTGCTTAATTAGGGTATGTTTAAGTTATTTCCAAATTAAAACTTCTAGCTAAATAAGGAGACTGGCCAATGGCCAAGCAGACTGGGGTGTTTAACATCTTCCCTAATCTGTACTCGGTTTCCTTACCTGGATCTCTAGATAAGGTGGCCTGATACTTAGCCACGGATAAAACCGTCACTCATTTTCTAGAGGAAGAAAATGCACTGCATTTGTGGTTTTGGTTAAACCATAAACTAAGTGGCAACTCCATTTTCGGTTTGGTTATTCCTTACCAATTTACCTTAGGTTAGAATCCAAATTGTCGCCGTAAAAGACACCACAGTCTGCTGACTCCATTGGGGACTTGAAAAACTAATTCCCTGAGCTAGTTATTTTAGATAAACCTAGGTATACCCTTTAATACAATAGTTAAAAGAAAATTTTATCATAAGACATAGCGAAATTGGTAGCCATTAGTGATATAATTTGTGAAGGGTATTTTATCAAATACTTAGTGTGCAACAATTAGTTAGCAAAATGGTAAGGTTTTAGGATAAATTCAAATAAGCCAAAATATCAAATATCAAGTCAACATTTCAATGAACACATTAGACATTTCAAACCAATTTCAAACTCAAAGAATGGAAGACAAATGAAGCTCAGATTCAAGCCAAGATTTCAAAGGGTTAGGTTAAGCTAGGTTTGGCCTCAACATGGGATTTTCAAATTGGATTCTATAATTCATGAAATAGGTTTAAGTATGCATAATAATATATATGACTCGCCTTGATTGTTCTTTTAGCCAAAAACACAATGGAAACTCAATTGATCACATTAAGCAAAATTCTTCTTCATTGCACTTTCCTTCATCCGCTTCATCATTCTTTGATTCTACATAATATAATTTACATGTTTTAGGCTTAATTTGATGCAAGTAATCATAGTCTAACCTTAGATAAAATTAAACACTTTATATGGAAAAGTTGAACTTTGACATAATCACCATATTATGGTTTTATTCTTCCTATTAATAAATATATGCATATAATCATCTAATTTTCTTAATTAACTAATTATATGACTTAAATGTACCAAAAGGAAAATTAAATGAAGTTATTTACCTTTTGAGGTCTTGAAAACCAAATGCTCCCTTCTAGGTTTTTGTCAAATTTACCTTTGAATTTTGATAGAACTTGATGTGTATAAGGTTGTTTAGGCTTAATTTAATGTTTAATTTTGATTTGGTGTAACTTTTCCTTGATGGAAATTGAAGAAAAAAAGAGAGGAGGGAGGGGATTAGGGTTAGCTGAAAGGGTGGTGAAGGGAAAATGGAGAAATTTGGCTAAGTATGTGTGGTGTCTTTTATGGCGACGATCCGGATTCAAACCTAAGGTATATCGGTAAAGATTAAAAAAACTAAGGAAAGGAGTTGCCGATCGATTAAAGATGTAACCGAGATCATAAATGCAGTGCATTTCCTTTTTCTAGGAAATGAGTGATGATTTTATCTCTAGCTAAGCACCGGGCCACCTTATCTAGAGATCTAGGTAAGGAAATTGGGTACGGATTGGGGAAGGTGTTAGGCACCTATAATACCCTATTAATGCATAATATGCTTTTGTGAAATAAGTTCTCAGTATGTTGTTAGAAATTATCAAAATGACTAAAGATAATTTTGAAAACTCAGTTAGAGCGAAAATGAAAAACTTTTTCGAAAATTGTCGGTACTTGAAATTCCCTTTATTTACTAAAATGCCATTACTTACTTTTTCAGTGTTCTTAAATGATTTTCACTTCTTTCTTTTTACCAAAATTAGACATAAATTATGGTCATCTTTTACCCCCAGATCAACTTCAGAAATTCTTCCATTGACTAGACTGCAAATTTATCGGCAGTGTTCCCGACACCGCCAGTTTCCGAAAAAGTGTTAAGTTTGCTTTCTAACTATGTCTCTAAAATTATTTCCCACCATTTGAAGACTAAAGGATCACATACTGAGAATAAATTCATGTATGATAGTTATAATATTCTAGGGTATTACATGCACAATGTATTGTTTGATACCCTGTACTAGGAAGGGACCTGTATAGTCTTATATATATATATATATATATATATATATGTATGTATGTATGTATAGTGATTTGTGCTTGACACATTTCTATGCGTTTCATGGCTCTATATCTGCCATTTTCATCTTATTCATGTGATATTGATTCTATTGATATGATTGTTTACTTACAGTCATATTCTGTATTTGATTCTATATTACAGAGTTTCTGAGCAGATTGATTCATTTACTTCATCTGCCTATTGCTTATTGATATTCCATTACTCATTTTAATGGTCGATGCATATTAGATTCACTGAGTATCATATATACTCACCCTCTCACTGTTTTCCTCTCAGGTACAGAGTAGGAGGCAGAAATCCCAGCTTTTTGACTCTCTGTGGATTCTATAGATTTATAGCAGTGTAATTATTTTAAACACTGAATATTTTGTATGTTCATATCCCAGCTGCTCCATGAGTTTTGTACGGTATAGTTAGTGCATGAATATGTATGTATGGGAATACTGGAGTTTATTAATGATATGATTATGGTATTTACAGAAAGTTACAGAATGAATGACAGAGTGGCAGAGTGAATAGTATTTATGTGAGTGAATGGTTATAGATGCTGTTATGTGATTGATGATGGGTATAGATTTTTCCACTGAAATATTGATATTGTATTTATGTGATTGATGGGTTCTACGAGTACTGGTCGCCAAGGCATCTCTCGCACCCTATGACTATCATGGTTTGCCGGATCAGGTTGTGACAGAGGTTATATCAGAGCTCTGTGTTTACAGATAATAGAGCATATGTTACAGATGAATAGTAAATATGTCACGACCCGATTTCCCAAGCCGCGAGGGTCCTAGGGCACGGGAGATGCCAATAGCGACCCACACCCGTAGAACCCATATCAGTCATATCAATCCTATCAATTCAATATAGTGCATATAAGTCATATTCAATATTTCCAATCATTCTATCCATCTGACATGCATTCTAAAAATATCTGAATTATAAATTCCCAAAATATCACATTAATTATAATATCATTCAATTAACAAAAACTATCATCAATTACATGTTCATTTCCTAGCTAACCCGTACATACCCATGGAGCAGCTAGATTATGAACACCAAAATACATATTGTTCAAAATAAAGGAACTGTCAATACATCTGAAATCAGTGGCAGAATTTCCAGAGAAGTAGAAGTCTGGATT